>CM042547.1:7331367-7438867 GCA_023630585.1 Cranoglanis bouderius
TTTTAACAGTGAGAGACAGAATAACAACAAAAAAATCCAGAAAAACGCATTTCAAAAAAGTTATAAATTGATTTGCATTTTAATGAGGGAAATAAGTATTTGATCCCCTATCAATCAGCAAGATTTCTGGTTCCCAGGTGTCTTTTACACAGGTAATGAGCTGAGATTAGGAGCACTCTCTTAAAGGGAGTGCTCCTAATCTCAGTTTGTTACTTGTATAAAAGACACCTGTCCACAGAAGCAATCAATCAATCAGATTCCAAACTCTCCACCATGGCCAAGACCAAAGAGCTGTCCAAGGATGTCAGGGACAAGATTGTAGACCTACACAAGGCTGGAATGGGCTACAAGACCATCGCCAAGCAGCTTGATGAGAAGGTGACAACAGTTGGTGTGATTATTCGCAAATGGAAGAAACACAAAATAACTGTCAGTCTCCCTCGGTCTGGGGCTCCATGCAAGATCTCACCTCGTGGAGTTTCATTGATCATGAGAACGGTGAGGAATCAGCCCAGAACTACACGGGAGGATCTTGTTAATGATCTCAAGGCAGCTGGGACCATAGTCACCAAGAAAACAATTGGTAACACACTACGCCATGAAGGACTGAAATCCTGCAGCGCCCGCAAGGTCCCCCGTTCAAGAAAGCACATGTACAGGCCCGTCTGAAGTTTGCCTGAATGATTCAGAGGAGAACTGGGTGAAAGTGTTATGGTCAGGTGTGGTCAGATCTCTTTGGCATCAACTCAACTCGCCGTGTTTGGAGGAGGAGGAATGCTGCCTATGACCCCAAGTCATAACACCATCCCCACTGTCAAACATGGAGGTGGGAACATTATGCTTTGGGGGTGTTTTTCTGCTAAGGGGACAGGACAACTGCACCGCATCAAAGGGACGATGGACAGGGCCATGTACCGTCCAATCTTGGGTGAGAACCTCCTTCCCTCAGCCAGGGCATTGAAAATGGGTCGTGGATGGGTATTCCAGCATGACAATGACCCAAAACACACAGCCAAGGTAACAAAGGAGTGGCTCAAGAAGAAGCACATTAAGGTCCTGGAGTGGCCTAGCCAGTCTCCAGACCTTAATCCCATAGAAAATCTGTGGAGGGAGCTGAAGGTTCGAGTTGCCAAACGTCAGCCTCGAGACCTTAATGACTTGGAGAGGAGCTACAAAGAGGAGTGGGACAAAATCCCTCCTGAGATGTGTGCAAACCTGGTGGCCAACTACAAGAAACGTCTGACCTCTGTGATTGCCAACAAGGGTTTTGCCACCAAGTATTAAGTCGAAGGGGTCAAATACTTATTTCACTCATTAAAATGTAAATCAATTTATAACTTTTTTGAAGTGCGTTTTTCTGGATTTTTTTGTTGTTATTCTGTCTCTCACTGTATATATATTTAAGCCTGTTGCTAATTTTCCATTTCTCCATTTATTACATGTTGTACTAGGGACTGAAAAACATCTCTTGGTCTTAGCTTCTTTAGTGTGATAATGCTTGGTGGTAATTCTAAAAATTTGTATACCTCTTATTTTGGTTATCAGTTATTCCCAAAGGCTGTAAAAACTGCTGTCTACTTTACCATACTACATTAAATGCATATATTAATTTTGGTGACTGATAGGAATTTTATTTTTATTCATTTTTACAATGAATATAAAAAGTCTACACACCCCTGTTAAAATGGCAGGTTTTTCTGATGTAAAAAATAAAATAAAATGAAACTAAGATATATCCTGTCAGAACTTTTTGCACCCTCACTGTGAAATTACAGTGTATAAAAATTAAGTGAAAAACAATCAGAAACATTTTAGGGAAAAATAAAAAAGTTACAATAACCTGGTTGCATAAGTGTGCACACCATTTTATATAGTGCCCTCCACTAATACTTGTACCCTTGGTAAATATGAGCAAAGAAGGCTATATAATACTCTGCTCTCATGGATATCAAAAAATTGCACAACACAGGTTTATCAAACATAAATTAATAAATCTTTGTTAAATATGTGTGTGCCACAATTATTGGCACCCCTATGAATTCATATGAGAAAAATATATTTGAAGTATATTCCCATTGATATTTTAAATTTCTTTTTAGTACACCTGGGTGACTAGGAACAGGAAATTGTTCAACCATGACTTCCTGTTTCACAGGGGTATAAATATGAGGTAACACACAGGCCAAATTCCCTTAGTCATTCATAACAATGGGTAAGCCCAAGGAATATAGCTGTGATGTGCGGCAAAAGGTTGTTGAGCTTCACAAAATGGGAAGTGGCTATAAGAAAATAGCACAAGCATTGAAAATGCCAATTTCCACCATCAGGGCAATAATTAAGAAGTTCCAGTCAACTGGAAATGTTCTGAATCAACCTGGAAATGGACATGTGTCTATATTGTCTCAACGCACTGTGAAGAGGATGGTTCGAGTGGCCAAAAAATCTCCAAGGATCACAGCTGGAGAATTGCAGAAGTTAGTTGTGTCTTGGGGTCAGAAAGTCTCCAAAACTACGATCCGAAGTCACCTACATCACCACAAGTTGTTTGGAAGGGTTTCAAGAAAAAAGCCACTACTCTCATCCAAAAACAAACTCAAGTGTCTCCAGTTTGCCAGACACTACTGGAACTTCTAATGGGATCAGGTTCTATGGTCAGATGAAACTAAAATAGAGCTTTTTGGCAATAAACACCAGAGGTGGTTTTGGCTCACACAGAGAGGTAGCCATATGGAAAAGTACCTCATGCCCACGGTTAAATATGGTGGTGGCTCCTTAATGTTTTGAGGCTGTTTTTCTGCCAGAGGACCTGGACATTTTGTTAGGATACATGGCATCATGGACTCAAACATCAACAGATATTAAATGAAAACCTGACTGCCTCTGCCAAAAAGCTTAAAATGAGCCGTGGTTGGATCTTCCAGCAGGACAATGATCCAAAACATACATCAAAATCAACAGAAAAATGGTTTACTGACCACAAAATCAAGGTCCTGCCATGGCCATCCCAGTCCCCTGACTTGAAATCCATAGAAAACCTATGGGGTGCCATGGTCCATAAAGAGCCTACAAAACATGTACGGTGTAGACTTTTTATATCCATTGTATATATTTTGGTAACTAATGTCAGTTTCACATTTGTGATGGTTTTAATTTTATTATTACTAATACTGAAAATTATTGGTGTTCCTGGTGTTCTTGAACTAGTTTACAGCTAGTTAAGTAAAATTTAAACTCACAGTGGGAAAATGCTGTTGCATTGTGCTTGTTCCTTTTGACACATCTAGTACACTTGTGTCTCAGTTCTGGTGAAGCATCATCACTTAAGCAAATATGTAAATTTGGATGCTGCTTCAGTTCTGTGTTTCTATTTGACAAACATGTGGCCAAGTTTTGTTGAGTTTTATCCATTTAGTTTGTTACAGACATCACATTTGGAGCCAACTACATAACTTTAATTTTAAGGACACATCTTTACATTTTTATTTTTACACTATATGTAAAAAATAGTTTGTGCCTCAGCATTTAGGAATGAAAAAATTTTTTGCATTATAGTGCCACCATATGGCTGAGCTCAGATTTTTAACAGGGAGGGAGGAAGGGAAGGAAAGAGACTTTTCCATTAATCATTGTACATTAAAGTTTATGATAATTGTCATTTCTAAAGCATTTGAATTGTTAAAATGATTAGAACTTGTTTCTAACAAGCTGTACTGAGAATTAAGAAAAATGCCTTGGTGATGTCTCCCTGTTCAAGTAATAATTTACTGAACTAACAAAATGCAACCAGGTCTATCTATGTCCTGTTTAACCTATATGTTAATGTTAAATATCTGATTGGCAATTAATTAATTCTGTATTTGAATAATATTATTTTACACATAGATGTTCCTATTCACATGTTATAATCATTATAATTACTGCCATCATGCATTAGTCAAATGTATTTATAGGCCAAACTGAACTAGTTTCAGTAACTCTTTTCAGTTTTCTTTGTACTTGCATGCATATGTTGATACATGCCAGTCACCTGTAATAATTAGCAAGCACATTCATGATTTGCATTTATGCAGCCTATGTGACCCTGTAACCCAGTGCTGTACATTGTGGTGGCTGCCCCACCTAAGGTAGGTGAGGACTTGCCACTGTTTAGCAGTCCCTGTAGAAAGGGCAAAGAATTTCAGTGTACAGGATCCAGCTAATAAGGTGAATGTCATTAATTGAACAACTTGCACTAAAGAGCATGCAATAACCATGTGATCTTACATCCAGAAGGGTCTCCTGGACTTCTAGATCACAGTTCTAAACTGGTGATTCAATCTGAGGGGTCACAGATGGGGTCAGCCTGGCCAAATTTCACCATCCATTTGGGACAGCAAATCTGGTCGGGGAGGAAGCTGCCAGGGTGTTCCAAAAACTAGTGAAAGCAGCAGTGGTAACCAAGGCCATCTTGGAGTCACAGTTAGATGCAGGAGGAAAAGTGTATAACAAATGGTGAGGCCAGGCATGGGCTAGGGTGTCCTGTCCCAGCAAGCTATCTGGCTTCACCAAGGAGGCCTATCTGCACCTCATCTAATTTCTCCCAGATCTTGGCTACTACCTCTGGGTGCCAACTCCCATGAGCCAACTGATTATCTTTCTCCGATACGGCACTGGCCCCAACTAGACTCTCGCTGTTATGAACTTTCATACACTCTGAGCCACCAGTTAGCCAATGCTAAAGCTTCTTTTGCAGAGTCAAGGACCTGGCAATTTGGGGTCCAGTCATAGGCTGACAACCCACATCCAGAACCCACATCCCAGGAGGATTACTGATGTTCCTGCATTCATTAGTCCATATTCAGCAGACAGCCCATACCACATATCTGATTGGAAACCATAATAATATCTGCCATACTATGGGGTAATGATTCCTACCTATAGCAATGGCTATAATTCTTTGTGAATCTAGCCTCATGTCAGTGAACTGTTATCTGCTTTGGAACTCTTCCGTGTTCTCTGTGAATCTAAACACCACAATGTGAGAGTAGGGTGGATGTGTTCCAGATGGCCTGCTCCTTGGTGTAAGCACCATGAGCCAGGTGTCCAAATATGGCAGTATCCTGGTGCCAGTGGCATCAGAGGAGACAAATCCACTTGTATGTTTTAAACATGTATGGTGTTAGGGAGAGGCTAAAGGGCAGGACTTTGAAATAGAATCCCTGTCCTTAGAAGGCAAACTTATGAAGCATCTGCATTCTTGGGCAGTGGAAATAAAAATAAGGAGTGTGCAGGTCAGTGTATGTGAACCAGTCTGGTGGGTACATGGCTTGAACCACAAACTGTATGTCACTTGCAGCATATGAAAAAGGAGGGTCTACATAAACCGGTTCGTCCCGCTCAGATCTAACATTGGGCAGAAACTGATCTTTTTTTGTACAACCAAATGTGTTGAATTGAAGTTGAATAGAACCCTTCTCTGTTGCACCAAGAAAGAAACTTCTTGGGACAAAGTGAAAACTTTATAGGAGTCTAAGCTCAATGAGGCCTTGAGCCCCCAAAAAGGTGGGGGCTAGCCGTATTGCAAGCCTTTGACCCCCATTTAGGGCACTCAAACACTTAAAAGAATTCAGAGGATATGGCTCCCCTACCGAAAGCAATTGCAAAGCAGATGGGCCCCCTGTTGGCATTCAAAGACAGAACTGAGGTTCTGGTTCATTTGGCCATGCTGGTTTTGTAATACAGAAACCTTTACCCGCTTCAAGTGCTTCTGTTCCTTGCCCAAGAAACCTCAGCACACAAGGTATGTTTGACTGGGCAGACTTGCACACAGAAAGCAGAGTGGATGGCAGAAACCACACCTGGCTATGCATAGAAACAAAGTTGCTCCACGTCTTGGCCCAGGTGTTGCATTGCCAGGACTGATTTGTCAATCAACTCCTTTACAGAGCAGTTAACATCTGCAAATTGGAGTGACTAATCCAATGCTAGCAGCAGAATAGCAAGTGTATTGTCAGTGTGTGTCACACTTGTTGCAATGTTGTACATTTTCACTAAGGAGTCATCAGTGTAGTGCACCAGTGATGCAACACCAGCATCAATGACGGGCATATGGCCAAATCTGACCTGCTCATTATTCATCATATTGGCCAAAGCACATGGCAGGCACAGGTGAGCTGGAGCCTACCCAAATCCCCCATGTTAATAAAGTCCTTGCACTGTGGGACAGCAAACCCTGCCACCTCATGTGCCATAAGAAAAGTGCATCAAGTTCAGTATTACATTTCATTCATTGTACCATCCAACCCTACTTGAACACATCCTTGTATTAATCTGCTATGGGACAAGAAGAATGACTGACCATGGAGCTATGAGGGGGGATTTTTGAGAAGTGCCAACCTTCAAGTTACACTGCCTCAGCTCCTGGGTCATTGATTACCCAGCCACGATGAGAGTAGATTCATTCAGTTGATTCATGCAGAGAGTAACTCGGCTGCTTTTTGTGGGTCGTCGCTGGGCCTGGGCATTTGTGATTGCTACACTGTATAGATTGAGGGCTTGGGCCAGTTTTGGCTCTTACAGCCAACTGCTAAGTGGATAGCTCCATAATGCGTTTACAAATGTAAGAAGTAGAAAGGGAATTATGTATGGTGATGGTAATTATATTGCTATATACTCTGTCATAGCGCATGATGTAGCATGCGTGCACATGTGCACAATTTGGTGTTACATACCACCCCTGGTGATTAGGAGGGGTGAAACAGAAATATCACAGAAATGTATTAATTGTCCTTTAATGGACTGGCATCCCATCCAGGGAGAGGGGAAGCCGAAATAACAACAGTAATAATAATACAACCAGGACTAAATACTATATATGGAGTCTGATGATGTGGCTGTCATACACTTTAATACACTGTGCTCTAATTATTGGCAAAAATTATTGTATAAAGTAAAAAATACACATAATTCAAATTGTCCACTCAAACAATAGGATAAACTATTTTTTTTTTAAAAACATTTCTCATTTGAACTCCTTTTTTTAAAGTATTTTTTAAATAATATTTACCAACATCCATAAGGAATATTTTGAATAAATGATAAATAAATAAAATTGTAATTTTATTTGTATTATAATTTTAATTGTAACCGTGCCCTGTTGCCTTGCTATACTCGTATGAGGATGCATACAACACTTGTGTAAATTCCCTTTGTTATTCATTACCATGGGGAAAAATAGAGATCTTTTTAGATTGGTGACTGTCACAAATCAGAAAATGGATTTATAAAAATACATAAACATTTAAAAATACCAATAAACACAATTAGGGCTAAAAACAAAGATAACATCTGAAAGAGTTTTGAAATTTCCAGACTGCACAAGACCTCTGAAGGTGTGCTGTGGTATCTGGCACCAAGACATTAGCAGCAGATCCTTTCATTCATTCATTCATCCTTCCATGAATCGGACTTGAGATCTGGGAAATTTGGAGGCCAAGTCTACACCATGAACTCTTTGTCATGTTCCTCAAACCATTCCTGAACAATTTTTGCAGTGTGGCAGGGCGCATTATCCTGCTGAAAGAGGCTACTGCCATTATGGAACACCATGAAGGGGTGAACTTGGTCTGAAACAATGTTTAGGTAGGTGGTATGTGTCAAAGTAACATCCACATGAATGTCAGGACCCAAGGTTTCCCAGCAGAACATTGCCCTGAGCATCACACTGCCTCTACCGGCTTGCCTTCTTCCCATAGTGCATCTTGGTGCCATTTTTCTATCATAGCCAGCATTAACTTTTTCACCAATTTTTGCTACAGTAGCTAGCCTTTGCTCTCCACGTGCATCAATGAGCCTTGGGTGCCCATGACCCTGTTGCCAGTTCACCAGTTGTCCTTCCTTGGACCACATTTGGTAGATACTAACCACTGCATACCTGGAACACCCCACAAGACCTGCTGTTTTGGAGATGCTCTGACCCAGTCATCTAGCCATCACAATTTGGCCCTTGTCAAAGTCAATCAGATCCTTACGCTTGCCCATTTTTAATGCTTCCTACACATTAACCTCGAGAACTGACTGTTCAATTGCTGCCTAATATATCCCACCCCTTGATAGGTGCCATTGTAACGAGATAATCAATGTTATTCATGTCACCTATCAATGGTTTTAATGTTATATCTGATTGGAGTAAATCAGTGTTTTACAGCGGCCACCTCAGTATTCGGATACTGTGGTCTGAATTGAAGAAAGAAGTCCACATGCACAAACATAAGAATATAAAGGAGCTTAAAATATTCTACATGAAGGAGTGGACTAAGATTTTTCTACAAGAGTCTCCGACCTTGTTGGTCATTACAGGAAGTGACTCAGTGCTCTTATTCTGTCCAGGCCTGGTATCACAAAATATTTATTGTAAGGTTGCAGATAATTTTGAAACCAGTATTTTGTAGTGTTTGATTAAAAAAAGATATATATATATATATATATATATATATATATATATATATATATATATATATATATATATATATATATATATATATATATAAACTATAATATAATTACAGTATGATAAATTGATGGTGAACACTAGATTCTTCTTTAGTTTAAAAATATATATATATATATATTATTATAAGCAAGAGGGAGTGTGAGAGATGCTATCAAAAGCAGTATGATGGTAAAGATTAGATTTTTAGGGTTATGGCCTACAGTCCAAAAATCATACAAGGTATAGTAAGTATGGTGTGGTGATGGAAAGGTCTGAATAGCTAATGTTTTTGCTTTCTTTTTTTTGCCATGTGTGTTCCCAGTGAAAATATCGGAATTTAATGTGAGGGTTTAGATGGCAGAATACGTTAGGGGGGGGGAAGACTTATTTTCATGCACAGCTGAAAGAGTGCAGCATTCTTTTGGAGCGTGCAGTCTGAAAATGGCAAATCAGAAAAGAAGCAGTGTGCTGCCATTATAAGGGTCATCAAGACAGCCATCATCATCAAGGACACCATTACAGGAAGGCATTTATACATCATCATCATCATCATCATCATCATCATCATCATCTCCTCTCTGTGCCTTTATCATCATCATCATCATCATCATCATCATCATCATCATCATCATCATCAACCCCTCATCATGATCAGCACAGCCATTATAGTCATCATCATTATCATTAGGCTGGGTAATCATCCACCGAGGGTTTCTTGCAAGCCCAATATAAAGGCAGACTCAGGATCTTGCACTCATTTCCTCTGTGTGAGGAGAGAGTTTCATGAGTGAGAGAGAAAGAGACAGGGCCATGTTATAGGCAGGCAGCGTATTCTGTGCTTTCAGTATTTCAGTATTTGTTCCTGCAGGATTCTGCAACCCCTTTTAACTGTGTGAGTATAAGACAATGGTTTTTTTTTTGGTTGTAAGTTGTTTTTTGAACACACGTGTGTTTCTTTCAGAAATACTTATATGCAATGTTATTATTTATCTAGGAAAGTCTAATGGAGCTTTTATAGAACACAATTTTACTGCTCAGACTAACTTGTCCTGATTTGCTCTGATCCCATACAGCTAATATCAGTCTGCCTAGTTTCCAACTGGGTGACGAAGAGAGCTCCTCCTTCAGCCACCTCAGCATGGAGAGTGACACCCACGACCTCCGCACCGCTGAGAACGAGCGAGAGGGCGCGAGATCCGAGCCTGCGTTCCCTCTTTACGTCTCCTGCAGGGGCTGCGATCAGCTCCTTGATGAGGATGAGCACTCATGCCTGCGCTGCTCTAAACGGGATGGAACCAGCATAGGGGACAGGAGTGTCCACATAGGAGCACATCCTGTGCTCAAAGGGGCAGATGCAGAGGGAGCAGGACCCGAGAACGGCCAGCAGAAGCTGAACTCTTGTCCGCTGTGTGGCTTCTCCTCGCGTTACACCAACCATGTAAAGAGGCACATGAAGACGCACAACGGCGAGAAGCCATACCGCTGCTCGCTGTGCTCCTACGCCTCCGCACAGCTGGTCAACCTGCAGCGCCATTTACGCATCCACACAGGAGAAAAACCCTACAAGTGTGAGCACTGCACATTCGCCTGCAGTTCCCTGGGCAACCTGAAGAGGCACCAGCGCATGCACACAGTTGCAAATCCTGCTCAGAATACACAACAGCGAATGCACACTACCATAAATCCAGGCCAAAGTACACACCAGAGTATGCACGCAGTCACAAATCCTGCACAGAATGCACAGCGGATGATGAGCGGCCTCAGCCTTCGAGGTCCTGTTGGATGCCAGAGCCTAAAAGAGGATGCTCCCCGTGCCTCGAGGGAAGGTACAATTTTATTTTTCTCCATTAGAAACATTAGAAATGTTCTGTTTGGAATGGTACATTTTTATTTAGAGGTAATAATCAGGTCATTTTGAAAGCAGGTCAGGTAAGGGTACGCAGTTAATTAGTAAATAGGTTATAGATTAATTAGAGGATTTAGTTCGTCAGATGATCTCCATTTTTTATATTTAAACCCGCACCTGTACACCTTCCATAAAGAGGACCTCTAAGTCCTTGTGACTGTTTTAATTAATCATTTCTATTGAGAATAATCATATATCGGGTATTTAAAAATGCATTATAAAATGCTATTGCTAAAAGTATTTGTTATAAATTATAATAAATGGCCTGAAACACCTTATATTTCACCTGTTTATAACCTCACATATTGGGATCCTGGGACAGATATTGAATTCTGTTAATAAATATTTAATATTTTCTAGCTACTAGATGCGAGATTTTTTATGCCCTTTTATTGCAAGCTGCTGATTTGTTTTGGTGCAATTTTCAGTGCTTCAGTCCTCAGAAATGAAAGGGAATTTGAGCATTGGCAGTGACAGCGGATATCTCAAGGCTTTTGCAAGGCTGAAGTCAGAGCAGCAGTCGTGCACCCGGGCACAGCCTGGCGTTCTGCCTCCTCTGCTCTTCCCTTTCACGTGCAGGCTGTGTGGCCTGGTACTGGATGGTGAGGATGGGTCATCAGCGCAGATCTGTGCCAAGTGCACCTTGGAAATGCTGACTAAAGATGCAGCAGGCAGCGCCAGCGAGCGGGGACACAGAGGGGACAGGGTGTACACATGTGCCGCTTGCCCGTTCCTCACACACTACCCCAACCACCTGGCCCGGCACATGAAGACACACAGTGGCGAGAAGCCCTACAAGTGCCCACAGTGCCCATACGCTTCAGCCCACTTCGACAACCTGAAGCGGCACCACCGCGTGCACACGGGCGAAAAGCCCTACAAGTGCCACCTGTGTGACTATGCCTGCGGCAATTTGGCGAACCTAAAGCGGCACCAGCGGGTTCACTCGGGTGCCAAACCTTTCCAGTGCAGCGTCTGCAGCTACAGCTGCAACCAGAGCATGAACCTGAAGAGGCACATGCTGCGTCACACAGGTGAGAAGCCACACAAGTGCCATGCGTGCACATACACTACAGGCCACTGGGACAACTACAAGCGGCACCAGAAGAAACACGTAGCAGGAACAGAAGAGTGGGATAAAGTGCCGCTGCCTGCCAATGAGGAAGAGGCAGAGATTGACGAGGAGGAGGAGGAAGAGGAGGTGTAGCCTAGCAACGGGAGGAACAATTGTAGTATGATAAGATTATTTAAATTTGAGAGGAAGTGTTACAGTACCAGCATAAGCTTAGTTCTTGTTTTTTTTTCCCCTTTGTGTCATTATGTTTCTTGAATAGGTTCAAGCTGCTAAACAGACTTGTGCACAAGACTGAAAAAAAAAAAAAAAAAAAAAAAAAAAACTGTTTTCATTACCTTTGCTTAGGGTTGGATGGAGTGCCCTTGCTTCATCAGTGCCATACAGACATTTTATAATGCTACCTAGAGGAAATCCAATTTCTCCTTCATTGTAAATCTTGCACGGATGTTCATTGATCTGCAGTGCCACAGAACCATATGTCCTTACTGGCTGAACCTTCTGTGGTTTTTCTGAGGCCTTTGCTGCTCAAATGGATAGTTTTAAACCTTCACTACATCCCTTTACAGTGCCAAAACTGAGTCCTAACCACTGCAGCTTTTGCAACTTCAAATGTCATTTTATTTACTAGCGACAGTGTTGCTCCTTGGTTGTATGTCTTAACTGTGAAATTTTGTCTGATGTTAAAATAGTACATAGTAAGCATTAGAATGTCCTGATTTATGTAAAACACTTATTTTTGTAGGTGTTTTGTTCGTTTAAAAAGAATGTTTGGCATGCGTTTGCCATCAGTGGCATTAACTTAAAGAAAAGGGACCATGAATTCCATATGCAGTTTATAACCTTCAGGTTGCCAAAAAAACAAAAAAAAAATTGATTGAGATGGATTCCTTTCGATGTGTGGTGCTTAAGTGCTCTCTTGTAATTATGCAGTTGTTTCATAATTGCCTTAAATATCCTGGAATAAAGTACTCTGTGGTGAGACTTGTGTACGATGCATGGTGAAATAATATGACTGCTGAGCAGTGGCATGAAAAAGCTAAACTTTTTAAGCAGGTAACTATGAAGTTTGTGGGAGTTAGTAAACAAACCCCCTTGCGTTATCATTTGACAGTATTTCGGGGTCATAAGAGTTAACCGTTTTTAAACCACCCTGCATTATGAATATACACTATGGACCAGTGTACCTACATTTTCTACAGAGGCCTTTTGGAAAAAAAATGTGAACCTGTCCAGGGTTCATAGATTTATTAGGTGCAGCTCATGGCAGAATGTCATTATTCTTTAGGATCTCACAGGAACCCATCACCAAATCTTTTCCCTGCTCTAACTCGTTCATGTCAATACAGGAAAATAGCCTGTTCGACGTAGAGGGTGTGTTAGAGCAATGTGAAGTAGAGCAACACACTCGCACTCCTTTTAATCATAGCTGTGTCATTTGTGGTCACGCCCCAATCAGATATACCATGAATTATGTAATATTCAAGTGCACAGGAAAGACACCACGACATAGAAATGCAGAGATTTGGCATCTACGTTTATTGAAATCCATGACATTGCTTTTAATTTTTTAAAGAACTGCTAGGCTCTGTGTGACATTAAGAATATATACCATTAACCCCTTGTAGATATGCTGGTGAACATACTGAAGTTGACACTCACATATTATAATAAGTCAGAAAACACATTCACTCTTTAAAGTTGATCAAGTGGAGAATGACCTCTTCAATCATCAAGACCCAGACAAGTTAGACAAATCAACACTCAGATCAGTCTTGTTCTGTTGGGTAAACACCACTCGCACTGGAGTACACATCTCTGGAATGAAGCTTTTCATTTGCTCAGATTGACAATTTTGCCATGCAAAGATTTAAAAAAAAAAAAAAAAAAAAAACACCACCAGCCTGAAATATGAAATGCAGCTTTTTTCCAACCTCCTTTTCCACCTGGTCCTCTGAGATGATTGCTACAATGCATTTTATAAAGCACAAAATGTTCTGTGGTTTTTCAGGGAAAAAAAATGAGTAAAAAGACAACCATGGAAATGTGGATGTGAAATTTGTAAACACTTCTTTCAAATTCTACTCTCAAATTTTCTACAGTTCTGTAAACAACGGTATATGTTCTTTTTTTTTTATTCATTTTTTTCTTTCTTTACACAGCTTATAGTTGATCTACTGCATTTGATTATAATATACTAATGATAATACATATTAGTGAAATGAATACTTCAGAATACTTTTTTTTTTATTTATTTGCATGTACATTTATAAAAGTGACTACCATGATTTTTAAATGGTTTTGTGCAAAATGCTTTAGTAAACTAGGATTTTGGCATTTATGAGAAACCTTTCACAAAATATTGGTTGGAAAGATGAGAAGAAGAAAAAAGACAACAACAAAAAAGAAATCTTCAACATTATGCGCATATGGTTCAGAATGTTTTCCATGATGAATCACGCCATCTGTCTGTATAATATTGTGCAAAGTCATAGGTTCAGCATGTGCAAGCGGTTCTGCCCAACACCAACAGAACTCTTTCTAAATTCTGCAAGGTTTCTCAACAGAGCTTACATTGACAAGGACCTAACACTGAAATGACTTAAAAACTGACAAGCTTGAAATGTAAGGCGGTTGAATTACTGTAAGGCAAAGAGTTGGCAGAAGGAAAAAAAAAAAAAAAAAAAAAAAAGGCCATGCTATGGCTGTGTGGTGCATGATCTAATTAGGATGAGAGAACCCGTATAACAATTTCTATTCACTACTTTGAAGCCATGATGCTGATGAGTTTGGAAAGCACTGAAGACCCCTGTTAGATAATAGCAGGCAAAAAAAAAAAGTTTGTTTTTTTTTAAATGGCAAGGATTGGCACACTGCACAATTCCTCCTGAACTCTGTAACTGATGAAATACAGACAAGATTTAAACCAAAATCTGTATGTACAGTTTTAGGCAGCTGACTTTAGCATGTTTGTACTTCTTCAAATCAGTGTTCTCAGATCTACTTTCATTGTAGCCAACAGCTTGAGACGGCATGAAGCTCATTTAATGCTTATTCATTGGTTACAGCATAGAGGATGAGAAAGCACAGCTTTGAGTCTCTAAAAAAAAAGGAAGTACTATTCAGTAGAGGTTAACATCAGAAGCAGCTTTTGTCGCAGCCAATAAAAGTATTTCGTCGAGACACTTCTTTCACGGATGCAGGAAATAACCCCAAAACTATGCATCCCTGTGCTGGCTTAAAGGATGGCACAGTTTAAAACACTGATGATTTTTTATTTATTTATTTATTTTTCCTTTAGGATTGCACAGATTCAACACTTTTGTATCTGAGTTTTGATACTGATGAAAATGCTGATGAAATGTTGGAATGAATTTGATGATTTTGCAGTCTCATTCACAGACATATTTATTGCCATGAATGCATGTGATGTTGACTGATATGATGCAAGATCTTGGCAACAGAAGCTAGCAGAGCCACCTGGTTACTAAGAGAATGTCGGAGTGGGATTACTGTGAGTATCAGCAGATTTATAAGATTAAGTTTATGTCAGTGCATCTTCAATATTTTTGTTCAATCTGGATTTTGGTTATGCGTCCTAGGTTGGGCATTGCACACAATGTATTGTGCTTGTGCTACGCCTATCTAAGTTGACACCTCATTACATGCAAGACCCTTACCCTTAGTAATTTGTGGTTTGTAAGGATGTTTTGGATTATTGGAGAAATGCCGCAGGACAACAGTGTGTTAGAATCTTGCAGAATCGGGCGCGTCCCCTCCACTCGAACCTGCTCGGCTTGGCTCAGCTGTCCTGTGCTTCAGTCTGATAGGAGCATCACAGGTCATCATCCCCGATGCCTTCGAAGGCATAGTTTCCATGAAAATCGCTGCCGCTGAGATCATTGGCCGAGTTTGAGGCGCTGATCCCCCGTAGGGAGACAGAACTCAGCTTGGTCTAAAGCACAGAGATTACAGGAAAACACACGGAATGCATGAGTTTACCACTTCATTGTTACACTAGAAAAAAAAAAAAAAATGTTGGATGTGGATCCACATAAAAGTGCACGCTGAACTCACCGAGAGCTTGACAACTTGTTCCCGATTCGCATCAGGAGAATCCTGGAGATAAAAATGAAGAGTTAAATCTGCCCCTGTTTTGATACAATCAAAAAGCATGCTATAATTAAGCTTCCTGACCAGTAATGGAGGAGATTTCACAGCTTGCTGGCTGTTGGATCGATGGATGGATCCATTAAGGCGTTTCTTCTGCATCTGATGAACACACAACATATTAGTGAAAGTGTCTTAGAGACCGCACTTCCCTGCACCACCTTAGACCAAGATAGAGCTCTAAACTCTACTGACAAGAGAGCATGAAAACAACAAAGTCCTTTTAATAAACACAGAGTGCTTTCTCAAGGCCAACATCTGAAGTGTGTGTGTGTGTGTGTGTGTGTGTGTGTGAAATCCCTGCTGTTCACACTAGGAGCAGTGCAGAGACCTGAGGACAGCTTATTGCACTAATGTGTGCAAAAATAAAGAATGATTAACATGAAATGAATGCAGCAAACACAATGAATTCGATGTGTGAGGTTGAATATGCTCACATCGAGATAAGCGTACACATTTATGCACAAACACCACATGCAATCAAAACAAAACAGAAGGATTTCATGAGAGATTTGGCAGACAGACAAGCAGTTACATAAGAACAAACAGAGAAACTGACTTTCTTAATGCTTCCCCCAGACTTCTTCACCATCAGTTCATCCACCATGGACTGGAGACAGATGCTCATCATGATTGCCTGAAAACATGAACCATAAGACTTTATTTAAACAATCTTAGCCTTGTTACAGTGCTACAGTTTGGCATTATAAAGTTTTTCTATCGAACGGCGCGGCACAGCACGGCTCAGCATGGCTCATCAGCAAAGCCAAACCTATGTTTGTTTTAATGCCAGCACATGCACCCAAGCATAAGTGTGCCAATAAGATAAGATACCTTTATTATCACAAGATACTGCTTGGAGCAAGCCGGTAAATGCCATCAAAGGGTAAGACAGTAGATATAAGATAAAGGATACAAACAAAGATGTAGTGCAAAGTGCTAAAATGGAAATAGAGGGTTGCTACTACCTGAGTCTATATTGGTAAGTGGTAGGTAGTTGTAGCGGTATTCACAGGAGGTTGTGAACGATATCAAAATAAATAATTATATGTACACAAGTGTAAATGCAAGTGTAGTACAAGGTATTGCCAAATTCAGAAGGGTCTGAACTGCACTTAAGAAGATAATAGTGGGTTCCACGCATGTCTGGAATATCTGTAATAGCTGATGACCATAGTGGTGCTTTACAGAGAGACGTGAGGAGCTGTTATAGAGAGGGGAGTAAAACGCCCGAGTGTTGAGTAATGCAACAGCTCTGGGAAAGAACCTGTTCCTCAGTCTGGTTGTATAGATGTACAGGATCCTGTAACGTTTTTCCTGAAGGCATACAGGTGAAAATGCTAAATGTAGCTGGGGTTGGTCGGGTCTTTGGAAACGTTAGTGGGTCAACAGGTGCAACAAATTCTGCAGATTTCTTCCTATATTGGAAGCTGTGATCCGGTGTTTCTTTGTGCCATTTTGATGATGCGCTGGAGTGCTTTCCTTTGCTCTCAATAGTGCACTGGTGGAAGTTCAGGAGGAGCTGCTTGGGGAGCTGTTTGTATGAAATGGAGCCTCTGTTGACCTTTTTTTTTTTTTTTTTTTACTATTGCGGTTGTGTTGCTAGACCATGATAGGTCGTTACTGACGTAGACGCCACAGAGGAATTTAAAACTGTTGACTCCCTCAACCTTTCACCGGTTCTGCTGATGCGATGGTGAACATTGTGTTTTGTTTTCTGAAGTTCTGAAGAACCAGGATCAGTTCTTTGGTTTTTATGCAGTTGAGAGCCAGCCATTATGACTCTACATCTTCAAGTTCTTGACTTCCTTTCTGTAGGCTGACTCATTATAGTTTGAGATCAGTCCTAAGATGGTGGTGTAATCTAAAACTTTATGATATTGGACTTGTGGACGGGTTTGCAGACGTGTGTGAAGAGGGAGTACAACAGGGGGCTCAGCACGCAGCCGAGTGCTTTCCCACACTCACTGTTGGTGGTCTGTTGGTTAAAAAGTCTAAAATCCAATTGCAAAGCCTCAGTGACATTTCATAGAGGTTTGACTGCAAACTTTCAAATATAACAAAATACTAGGAGTTTCCGTGGCTGAATCTTAAAAGTCATCCTGGCCCATCCAAGGTGAATCCTCCAACCTTGCGCCCAGTGTTCCCAGCATACGCTCCGGATCCACAACGATCCTCACCTGGGTAAAGCTTTTACTGAAGACGAATGAATGAACGAACAGGAAGCCATTTGGCATTCAGTTTAATTTCAAGACGGTTTACTGGACCATGGGGGAAAAAATATAACGTCATGCTAAATAACAATATATAGGAATAAAACAATAACAAAATAAAGGAATAAAAGTGAATCTGAAAAAGCCGAAAAGAAAAAAAAAAAAACCTTCTGAAAATAGAAACTTCTGGCAGACAGCCACTACACTAGAATTTTGTGCCAACAGAAAAGTAATTGCATTCAGAGACATTAATCAAGATGATTTTGTAATGAGTGTATTGGAACAATCACCGGTTTGCACTATTTTTAGCCATATGACCTGGCTTGGCTCGTCCAGTGGAATGGACATTTTTTTAGCACAAGGCACCAACCTGGAAGGGATCTATTAAAATGAAATCTAGATTAAATAAACATCACTCTAAAATGAGCTGGCTGAGATGACATACTGACCTGTGGACTTGTGATGGTGACCCACTGCAGACGGTCTTTGCTCATCAGATACTCAAAGGCCAGCTCCAGTTTGACCTCACACTTGCCAGAGGTGCAGGGATTAGCGGTGCCATTGGCCACTGGAACTTGCTACAGAGGGGAAGCAGAACCATCATAATCATCCTGCTTATTACTATTTACCATCAGCCATTATCACAGTCCTTTACACCTTAATTAGCCTCTGAAAAATCCAAATTTGTTCCCAGTTAGCAGCATCATTAAATCATCCTGAATCACCCTCATCATCATCATCATCATCATCATCATCATAGGGACTGCATTTTAAAGGAACAAAAAAAGTGCAGCATTTTAATTTTCCAAGAGTGTTGTAAACTGCAAGTGTCAGATTTCTCACAAGACAAACTCTTAACACCTCTCCATATAAGGCTCTGCTCCAAAGAGATTTAAAAAAAAATAATAATAATAATAATAATAATTATTCAGGGCTCGCTGATGAACCGAGGCTGCTTCGGCTTCAACTTCCCTTTGCCTAATGGAATGCCTGAGCAGAAAATAAAATATACAAAGTGTTTCCACATCCTTTTGTGAAAACCCCAGAGTAATAACGGGAGACAGGCTATCTGTGTGGGAGGCCACTTCGTCTGAAAATGCTTCCTTCAGAAGATAAAACAAGTCCTGCAATAGTTTCCGTCTAGACTTAGCAAAACAGTTTGCATAGATGGGGTATCGATCTCAATCCAAACTGAAACGTGTGCAAAACAGTCTCTAATTTGTTTAGGTGGGGGAAAAAAACAAGACTGTGTGATGAGTAATATAATCCACAGTGAAGTGCCAATAAGCTGTAAGTGTATTGGAAGGCAGAGGCGTTCTGTTGAAAATATAACACAGCAGTGAGGCAGATGGATGATTGCCTAAACACCAGGACTAAGATGGATGGATGGCAAGCTTATGTAGGCGTTACTCCCTAATGAGAGTGACTGCTTTAGCCAATTACAGTTAGCCAGCACCTATTTTGATGCAGACTCTCCTCTCAGCTTGGTGGAACAGAAATATTTACACCACTGCTGCCTAAAGGGAGTCACACACTCATTATAATTGCAGGAAAACGTGATGGAAACTGGCAGAGAGCCACTTTAAATGCCTCACGTCAAGGCTATTTTTCTAATTTTACCATTATTATGCTATCTTGGAGACAGCTTTCAGAACATGATTAAATCTCCATTAACCAACAGTAAGCTGACATGCATTAGGGTTCAATCTGAACAACATGATGAGATGCATGATTAACTTTTTTTTTTTTAAATATAACCCTTTAACACAAAGCTGATACTGTTAGACAACCCTTCGACAAAGTTGACACTTACAGATGAAGTGACTCGCCAGCACCTCATGCGTGTGACTTTAAAGCTGCCTTCCTTCATCTGGTTGTTGGGCAATTTGACGTGAAAGTTGAGCTCGTTGTTGCCAGCGCTGACGATGACATGGCAACCTTTTTCTGGAAAATCCGTGATGCAGGGATCAAACTTGATATAACCAAAGTACTTCAGGGTCTGAGCCAATCTGATGAACTATGAAAGCAACATGGATTAAAGTAAATGACAGCAACCATCTTAGATGAGAATTCTATGAGATCAGGAGATCAGACGTGTCTGTGCTGAGCAGTCCACCCTCACCTCTTTCTTTGAGCCTTTCTCCTGCAGGGATTTCAGCTGTCGGTGCTGGTCTTTGTTGGCAAGAATCCAGCCTCGCTCGATGTCAGACACCGTCTGAAGACAGAAGACAAGCTTTACTTCACTGTTTCCAAATATTAATGCTGTGTATAAATATGCCTACACACAGAGGACTACACATCAGCTCAAAATACAATACAGAAAAGATGTGCAGTCAGACTAAAAGGATACTTGCTCCAAAAGCAATCAATCATGGCATGACTGTGTCAGCTTCTGGCTTTCAAACAGGTTGAATCAAGTTCAAAGGCAATTTATTCTGACCCAACATAAAGCTCAAAACCTTGCAGGCATTTAGGGTTGTGTTAATAAACCTCAGTCTTTGATAACCCAAAAATGAGTAATGTTGGTGTTGTGGCTACAGACAGAGATTTTCAACACCTTAAATACATTTAAAGAGCATGCATGTGTCTTCAATAAGCAATATTAGCTATAAAACACCAGAAACCATCAGAGAAAATTTCCATCCAGTTTCATTTCAAAAGGGATAAAGACATACTGTACCTGAGCATGTAACAAGTTAAGACCCACAGTATCCTCCATTACATCACTGTCATATGCCGAGTCCCAATAACTGTAGAAGAAAATCAGTTACACTTAGTCTTAACAATATACCCCTATGAGATTTAGCCCTATGCAAAGAGAAACCTCTAAAACAGTGCTTCTATTGTTTATATTTAACCTAAAATATTTCAAAAGTGAGTACGTTAGACAGTCCCTCCAGGATTTTGCGAGCGCAGAAATCAAGGAAAACTGCAATATTTGCAGGTGCTTGCAATTTTTAAAAATTACTGCAGATTTTCTGAAGATTTGGGCCAAGACGAGTCATGTGACGTCATCACAACACGCATTCAGCCAAGGCCCCCTTTGATTCACGCGTCAAACATAAGTATAGCTAAAAGGTCTCATTTACCAACAAACATCACTCTTAAAGACACAATTGCAAAACAATTCCGTGCAATTGCAATTTCACCAATTCAAGTAGTTTTCCGCAAAAAAACAAACAAACCATAAAACACCTCCGCAAATTGCATCACAAATTTTGAAAAAAGACAAAGCAAAATCAAGCATTTTTGGCCACAACAATCACCCAAAAAACCTCTGTGAAATCCTGTATGGACCGATTAGAATTAAAGTGTGGAAGTAAGAACGAAAGTTGCTTTAATAGAAGAGTATCACGTAAAACAAACTATAAAGCAATGAGAAAATCTAGGGACAAACCCATGACTGGCTGTGGTAACAAGACCAATCAAGCCTACTTTATTCAGACTACGCATACATCCTAGGAAAAGTGTAAAACATCAGAACGGATACACCGATCACCAGCAAGCGCGCAATAATTAGATGAGAACACAGCCAGTGTTGTGTTTCTTAGAAGGCATATTCTCTTGAAATGCTTGGCTGGAATGCTGGAGAAATCATTAAGAAATTATGTTGAAACTGTGCGGCTTTGGTCAAAACTCTAGCACAGCTGCTTCAAAGATGTCGATCCACCCACTGTCAGACATTCTGCACTGAAAACTTGGTCAGTTAGACTGAGCCACTTCTACATGGTCAAACAGGGAGAAGAGAGAGAAAAAAAAAAAAAAAAAAAAAAAGTTGCTGTTTGTGCCTTTTAGGAGCACCAGGATACTTTGGGGGAAGAGGAGTGTATTGTGAAATGGTGAAAGGAAATGAGTTGAACTATTTCACAACACGGATCAAGCCTGCCAAAGGCCAAAGTGTCAGAGTATCAATAATTAAGCTAATATAAATATTTATCAACTGGGATAACTTACTGGTAGAGAACAAAAAAAAAAACAAAAAAACACGTTATCCTACAGGGAACCTTGATTTGAGCAAGTTTTCCTATGCTAATGCAGTGTTAAGTTTCAGAAGGAATGCCCAAGTCATGCTGCCTCAAACTCAATACCCTTTGGGATAAGTGCTTTGAGAAGCAAGCTGGGCTAATGGAGTTGGAAAGTAGACCTATATACCAAGTTTAAGAAGCTACAGGAAAGAATCGCAGGAAAACCAGACAGCAAAAAACAACTTGGTCATTCTTGTGAAGAAAAGCCTCAAGGGAGTCTCACTCTGGTTCCACTATCCTGTTCATTCAGTGTGTGCACGCAAGTAAAAAGAGAGGTCACAATGTTCAATATGGAATTGAAACATTTTTTTGAAAAAAAAAAAAAAAAAAAAAAAAAAAAAAAAAAAACAAACCTTCCTGACCCACAGCTGAACTGTAGTGAGTGTTGACTCGGCATGCCCTTGTGACTGTAACATAGGAAAACATCACCCTGGAAAAAATGATTTACTAAACCGAGAAGTAAAGTGTGCTGTGAGTAAACATGCTTTGTGGCATACTGAGGTCATGGTGTACCTTTTGCGAAGGACTATGTGGTAGTCGGGATTGTGCAGGCTGGTGACCGACACGTAGGGCAGCTCAAACTCCTGCAGCTTTCTCACGACTGCGGCGCAGTGGGAGAGGACACAGAGACGAGAGACAGACAGGAGAAAGTGTATGAGTAGCCTCAAGGACATTCTGATGGTAAAAACAAACGATGAGAGATGAAGAGAAATCCATCTGGGCAAATGACAGCTTTATTAGTTGGCAAGCTGAGGACGTAAGAGAGGGAATCGGCAGAAAAAAACAGGTGTTTGAGGTTTTCTTTTCTCTGGAGATCAGAAGAAGAGGGCAACTGGGGGACTGAAATAGTCTAGGTGAACTTCTGAATCTAAGAAGCTAATGTGATAAACAGCATAGCAACAACATAGACCAACAGCTATCTATTTCAGTGCTAGCCTGTTTACTGGTAGGCTGCTTAATATGTCAGCACAAACCTTTCTTTTTCTCCTTCTTATTTTTTTTTTACTTCATCCATTTTTTTTAGTCATCCCTACGCCAAATACTTTGCTCTGCTTGAAGACTGTTACACTTCTTTGTCTTCACTTTTTTACAACCCATATGCTGCCACTGATGAATCTACAGCTGCTTTGGGCTCCTATAGAGCATGTGTTTTCTCATATCTGACAGAATCTTGATTCTGTTCCCAAAAAAAAAAAAAAAAAAAACTTTGGCAAACAGATGCGAGGGAGAAGGACAGATATATCGAGAGAGAGTGAGAGAACATAAGAGATAAGAAGGAAAAAGTACGAAAGAATTCCCCAAGGAAATATGCAAGTGTGCTCAACTCCACAGACTGCATGAACACTGGCTATCAAACTTGCATAAAAACACAAAGGGAGACACAAAACTGGCATGACCTGATGAGAGATGAGAGAAAGAAAGAGCTAAAACTAACAAATCGGAAAAAGCAGTGCAGAAATAAATGTATTAATCCAAGAGAAAGTAAATGCAAACAATATGAACTGGCTCGTCGCTTGGGAGTCCTGCAATAAAGTTATACATTAAAAAAAAAAAAAAACAACAACAACAACTGTCCACTGTATTGTATCCTCAGATTCTTGTTCTTGGTTGACAGAAGTGGAACCTGATGTGGTCTTCTGCTGTTTGACATGCATTCTGAGATGCTTTTCTGCTCAGCACGGTTGGTTATTTGAGCTAAAATCAAGCCTGGACTCTGAATGCAATCTTCTAAATTTGGAGGAAGTTATATGTAAGTGAAGGGCATCTCAGGAGAAAGACAATAGATCTAATCAGGTCAATACACTTTGCTTTGCATATTGCTGAGATTGCAGGTTTGGCAGCCAAGAATAGATTTTTTTTTTTTATGTAGTGAAGGGATCAAGGCAAGCAAGCAAATCTAAAATGTCCTTGTAAAATGTTACTGTCTACAGCCCACTGTCCTATAAAGCCTTGGTTCTCAAAGTGATTATCTGATTTTTTGTTACCGGGTGGAAAACAATAACCCATCATTATTAGAGTTTTAACTATACACTCATGGTCCACTTTATTAGGAACACTTGTACACCTATCCTGCACATTCATGCAGTTGTCTAAACAGCCAATCATGTGGCAGCACCGCAATACATAAGATCATGCAGATGCAGGTCAAGAGCTTCAGTTAACGTTCACATCAAACATCAGAATGAAGAAAAAGTGTGATCTCAGTGACTTTGATCGTGGCATGGATATTAGTACCAGAAGGGCGGGTTTGAGTATTTCAGAAACTGATGATCTCCTGGCATTTTCACACACAACAGTCTCCAGAGTTTACACAGAATGGTGCAAGACACAAAAAACATTGAGTGAGCAACAGTTCCATGGGTGGAAACAGCCTGCTGATAAGAGAGATCAGAGGAAAATGGCCAGATTAGTTTGATCTGTCAGGAAGCATATAGTAACTCAATCATATAATCGTGGTGAGCAGAAAAGCATCTCGGCATGCACAAAACATCAAACCCTGAGACAGACACATCCACAGGCTCATCCAAACTGGACAGTTTGGAAATAAATGTGTAGGTGTATAGGTGTTATTAATAAAGAGGGCATTGAGGGTAAATAATGTTAACTGGAATCTAATGACAATTTTACATAAAATGGGTTCTATGGGTAGAAATTTCAGAAATGAAAATACCTCTTGGGCTCCAATAAATAGACAAACTATTATTGTATACATTTAAACAATATGCCTAATTGTTTGAAAAAATAACTCTGTACTGAGGCACTCAGTGAATTTTTAAAGGGGTCCCTGACTGTAAACCGTTTGAGAATCCCTGCTATATAAAACAAAATAAGTGCCTTGATTATTAAGGTAAAGTACAATAGCTTGTTAAACAGTCAGTAATTAGGTGATGAGCCAGCAGCAAAGTTGTTAATGTCACACTAACACAAGCTTACTACAACATCCCCTCAGGAACTGTCTTCATCTGGGAATAAACAGCTTTGTTCATCACCAGCCTTATTAACATGGCACGAGTTGAAATCCCTCCTAAATTAAAGTGAACTTGTTTCAGAAAATAACCTTTAAATGTACGGCAAATGAGTCTGAAGTAGAATGTTTCAGTGCACTACATGCACAACAGAAACTACATTGGATGATAATATCCCACCCTAACAGACTAGGGGAAGGAAGGAAGGAAGGAAGGAAGGAAGAACGGACGGACAGAAAGATAGAAGTTTACTGTCACTGCACAGTACAGGTACTCAGCAACAAAATGCAGTTTAGCATCCACCAGAAGTGCAAATAATAGCTTTGTGCAACATTAAAGAGTAGGTTGAATGTGTCTATTTAAAAAAAACAAGGCTATGGGTTGTGAATATGTGCAGTATTATATGGTATTATACTTGGTTATAATAGAAAAACTATAGTAGATATATAAATATAAAATATGCAATTACTAGTCAAACATATATGTAAGATATGTACACTGTATATACACTCACACACAACATTATCCAGCATGTGATGAGCTTTTACAAATGAAAACATCTGGTGCACAAATTACTATTAAAAATAAATAAAGTTAAATAAATAAATAAATAACAGAAAAACACAAACAAACAAACCAGCAAATACAGGTTGTGTACTCACATGTGCAGCCTCCGTTTACCCCATCCTGAACCAGGAAGAGGCTGAAATAGCCCACCAAATCATCAGGCAGCTCCAGTTTCGATGCAACTGCCTATCGAGGGGGGGGAAAGGCACAAAAGAGAAATTAATCAATCAAGTCAATACTCTGTGTCTTGTAATGCACCAGCACAGAAACATCTTATGGGGTTTAGATATATGCCTATATAACAAACATGGATCAACAGCATGGCAACCTGCCAGTTGAGAATTTTCTGAATTTTATATACAAGTCTCACGGAGAGGACTTGCATAATCATGATGTTGAACATTCAAAACAAAGTATAACATCAGTTCATATTTAAACATGAACATTTTTTTTGCTGGCAACTCTGTAACATGATTAAAGTCCAGACATGTTCCACTACATAAAAGGCAAAAAAAAATAACATGAATCAAAAAGACAACCTGACAACTTGCTTCACAAGTTGACATTTTATCCTTTTTTGCTCAGAATGCAAGCTTGCTACGTTTATCTGCAGGGTCAAACATGCTTTAATAGAGGACTGAGTCAGACTGACACAGCTGGGACTCAATAGCGCAAGGCCACAGCGGAGACATGATGAGGAAGGTGCTGCATAATAAAAAACCCCTAGCTCTGCAATGCATCGTAGCAAGTGTCGATCAGGAAAGGTCAGTTCAAAGGTTTTCCACACCAAAACATTTAGGTTTCCCCAGAGACATTGGTTAAAAGCGAGAAAGTGTATGTCATCAGGCTTTCTGACAACCGGAAATGTTTAAAACGACCTACATCCATTTGAAAGTACTGTATATGGTGCAACATCAAAACTGCAGTGGGTTTGCTGACTCAGCTTGGCAGCTACACCTACTCAAATCTTCCCAACTCAGCTGTATAAAAGGAACACTTTGTTGCTGAAAGTGCATCTCTTCTAGGCTACATGCCAACTCTATCACTCAATCACTTTAGAAACACTTAAATAAGCACAAACTTAATACACGCGGTACACACATGGACAAATGCAGGAAATGTCCTACGTGTATCGAAAAATGGTCTGTGAAAGAGCAGTATACAGGAAAGAGCTGCACTCTAATGTTCAATGGGGAGAAGCATTTAGCATCTGCAATGCAACTGAAACAAGTGTTCGAGCAAACAGAGAAGTGTAATGTGTTCTCTCCAGAGAGCACTCAGCTGGGCTCTGCGCCTCCCATTTGGATATAAACTGAAACAGAAACGAACAAGCACCAGTCTGAAAACATGAAGCTCCCAGAAATTGATCTTGTTTTTCTGGACTGTGGGTTTGGCAGGAACCTTCAGCTCCAAGCAATAAGTCTTTTTGTGTGAACAAATAATTTGGAGCACATTTTCTGTCCAAAAGGCATTTTCTCTCTAAAGACATGCAACAATGAAGTGAAACTGATGTCTGGTAGGATATTCCCAGCAGGCTTTGAATATGCCATCACGGTTAATTTTTTTAATTTTTTCTGACATTGCTGGCAAAATTGTAAGTTTCCTATAAACATTTCTTCACAACACACAAATCAGTTAAAGAATCTTACATGGAATAACATGAACCTAGGAAGCTATCAGGATTCCTCCAGATAAAGCTGTCTGGCAACTTTAGCTAAACGTCCAGCCCAAGTACTAAAAAATAATAATAACGCAAACCATCCTGGATCCAGTTCTGAGCACAATGGTTTGGCTGCACAGCGTCTTTACCTCAAGGACATCTTCAGTCTGGTCTGACGTCAAGATGTTGACTTTGACTCTCTGGCTGTTGGATATGTGCACCTCCAGCTGGACCTCTTCAGTGGGGATCTGTTGTGTCTCCTGTTGTAAAGAGAAAACAGCAGGTGTCCGAACAGCGTGGCTTTAGAAAGCACCATACCCACAAACCCTCCTCGGTACAGATTAATTTTAACTACTAAAAAATGGGCACAATATTTAAATGTGTACAATAACAGCTTGCCTATTTACTGGAGGATTATTTTTGTCCATCCACAGAACCCATATTTATTCAAATTAAATGTAGATCAAAATTTGATTCCAGTCGACATTATTTACAGGCATAGTAACTTATATTGGACAGTCTGGGGGTCCCCGGGCACCACTAGGAGTACCATGGACCTAGATAACCAAACCTTTTGCTGAATACTACAGCTTATTGAAAGCATATACAGTCTCTACTGCTAATGTGGGAGGATGTTAAAATAGCTGCTGTTCTCTGTGGACCAGATTAAATGACAAAGCAAAGCCTGACTAATCTCTCATTCTGTTCCTCATGCAGACATGCTAACAAGCATGGGAAAACTGGTCCAAAACAACATTTAATGGAGCTGAGGAACCCATGAGTGACCTCACACATACGGAGAGGCACTAAAGTAACAGGAGGAAACGATCATCCATCCATTTTCTGTACCGCTTATCCCACACAGGGTCGCAGGGAGCCTAGAGCCTATCGCAGGGACCTCAGGGGGGACACCCTGGATGGGGTGCCAATCCATCACAGGGCACAATCACATACACACACAAAACAGACGATTTGGAAACGCCAATCAGCCTACAACACAAGTCTTTGTACTGGGGGAGGAAACTCGAGTACCAGGAGGAAACTCCCAAAGCACAGGGAGTACATGCAAATTCCACGCACACAGGGCAGAAGCAGGATTCGAACCCCCAACCCTGGAGGTGCGAGGCAAACGTGCTAACCACTAAGCCCACAGAGGAAACAAAACCATTCAACAGAGCACTCTCAAAATGCCTCTTATTCACACAGAGTATTAGAAATATTACAGCACATAATGACAGTTTGTACCTGTTGAGCTTTTCTTAAAAAGCTGTTGAACATTTCACTGGCTCCCAGCAGAGGATCCTGACGCACTGTAAGAGGAATAAAAATAAATAAATAAATAAAAATAAAAAGTGTCAAGTTCTGACAGGAACATTGTAACATCTAAAACTGTGCGCGCGCACAGTTTTAATGACATTCATTAACGGGTTCAACTTGTAGCAAAACCTTGAGAATCAGTTTCAGAAAAATGTCTGAAATAGAAAATTACAACTACAAGTTTATAAATACAAATAAAGCATGCAAACTCATCTTGAGACACAGTTCTAATATAAATCCGTTATTTATGTTGATTGTATTGCCTGATAAACATCTAATATTATGATTCATGGATTTAATTACATTGAAAAAAAAAGCACTAAAACCTGTATAGGAACACAGCATTAATGAATGTGAGGCTATTCTATACAATGAACAAATATACTGAAAGAAACTAGTAATCGTATAAATAAAGCCCCATTTAACTAAAACTAATCGGTGTCTGCTTATTTTGAAGCAAAATAAAAATTTCTTAACAGAATTTATAAAATAATAACAGCTCCTTATTCTTAAATCAGTATAGCAATAAAAAAATAAATAAAAACCTACAAACAAAGTGATTTAAACTTTATGTATCATTGTTTCTCTAAATAGACCCTTGTGTTCATCAGAATAAGGATGTATGAAAGGTTTTAGATGGAACCAAACATTGGATAAAGGCAACTGCTTCCTCATTTATAGCACTTTGGCCATCAGCAGCCCTCAAAAGGCACACATCGTATTTGTGAAAACAAACAAATGTGTGCGCTCTGAAAAGATTGTGTGTGCGTGGTGGTTCATTTTCCATAACCGCTTTAAACCATGATGTAACGATGCGAGTGGCCGGCCAAGAACAGCCTGTGTGCTCTCAGACTATGAGCAAATACGCTCAACAAGGCTTAGCTTGTTCGGCTGCATGTGCCAGGACTGAAATGGATTAGAACAAACGGCTCATGGTGCTGCCATGCTCCAATGATTTGCCTTTACATGCAGAGGACGTCACCCCTGGCTGGCTTGGACCAATGATTACGTCCAACCCTCCCAAGCTGTTTAAAATCAATGCCAATATACAAACACCACCAGAAAAGTATTTCTGTTCAATGTTAAACCTAATGGCACTCTGAACCATAAGAGTAGAACACTGAGGTTTATTTACTCATGTGGTGGCAAAAATGAACAAGTCTATAAATATATAGGACAGTACAAGTATCTATGCAGTACTTGGAATATACATGGTAAACAGGATCAGCAGAATTATGGGACTTTAAAAAAAATTAAAAGTTAAAAAATTTTTAAAGAGCTGACTTACAACTCAAAAACGGGTTTAGAGAATGACTCGCACTACATGGAGGACCGAGATTAAGAAAACATTGTCATTACGTCAAACTCACCAGCTTGCATGTACTTCTCCAGCTGCTCTCTACGCTGCTCCACCTCTGCAGGTGTGAGGGTGAAGATCTTCTTTGGGGGGAAGGCAGGTACCACATTGTTTCCATACTCTTTCTTGATCTGTTCCAAAAGTAAATACAATAAATACATAAACAATCATGCTTGTAACCAGACCACTGAGAAAATGCAGGCATAAATGCACCAAAGACGCAGTCTTTCTATGCAACATTTGACGAACAAACCCCTCCAAATCCATTACATCATAATTTATGTGCTCCATGACCTCCATAAAGTCACTTGGAAGACACGCATAGTTATGGCCGAAACATTTAATACAGCAGCAAATCTTATTGCAGCTGGGCAGACAGTTTGAGCAGTGGCTGAAGCTGCCTCCTTCCACTGGGTTCACGGAAATTTGAGCTTTTCGATGCGGCGGCCACCTTTCATAATACTACTGGAACTGAGAAACAGGAAGTTGTGGGTTGATTTGTATCTTTTGTGTGATACAGGTACAGGAATTCTGGCTAACTGTAAACACAATGCACTACATGGTAAATATAAGATCATATAAGGACACAATCTAGGTGCAAATTTAAAAAAAAACAAAAACGACAAGGCATAAACAAGTAATGTCACTAGGTATTACCACTGAAATGCAAAAATGAAAAAAGGATGATAACAGCACATCTTCAAACCTCTTCTAATTACATGGAGGTAATTAGATTTGGGGCCAATCAGAGCGAGTCGACTGCTGCCCTCCGCCATGGCAACCCTCGTAACCAGGGCGCATCATCTGACCGCACATGCCCCGTTACCTAGCAACAGCAGCAGCCAGAGCACTGAACGTGGCTTTGCTGGCAGAAACACTAAAGTTCTCTCCATTCATCAACAAATCACAGGACATCCACGTGACTTGGATGTTCTTTGCAATAAGCTTATTCAAAAGGTCAAAGAGAGGCATGAGTAGGCTCAGCTTTTTTTCCCCCCACTGGAAAACACTGATATGCTTGTAAACGAAAGCTTAAAATGCTATTAATCTCACCAGAGGAGGAATCAATAAAATATTGTTCCATCCATCTACTAATCTATATTAGGCATGAAGTGCTTTATTACTCCATTTCTAGATCCCTTCATTAAATTCCCCTAAGAGTTTGTTACCTGTTCATGCAGGCCTAAGAGCTGGCTGTAGCGCACTCGGCAGTGCAGGACCCCGTTGACGTGGATGTTGTAGGCCTGAGGAGGAGAGAAGACATCAGAAAGTCAGTGTTTGTTAGAAACCCACCTCCACAGTGTGTGCTTGCATTTCTCCAGAGTCTGATCACAAGCCAAGAGAGACATTAAATGATAAGCACCACAGGAAGCTCTGGTACACAGCTCCAAGAGCATCCTAACGGCCACAGCTTTGCCCTTTCGGTCTACTATCCATTTAACACTACATGCATTATTGAAAAGAGTAATCCCACCTTTATAACTCGCTAATCCATCACTGAAAAAAGGATGGGCCATGTCAAAAGATTTCATGGCTGCAGGGTTGTGACTGATGATCTCTAAAGCAGGATTCTGAGCTCTTCCTATAATTACATGCTAATGATCTGCATCGTTGAAGTAAACTATGTTTCCAAAAATAGCTAAAAAATAAAGATTTAACTGAATGAGTAGAGAGAAAGACCAACAATCTGGAAATGGTTTCTATAATAACAACCACACCATCAAACCTTCTGTCAAAGAGAGATTAATAATAAAACAAAAGATTGAACTGAATCTCATCTGGCTTTAAAGCCATCTGGATCTTAAGTGGATGAGCTTTTGCAGGAAAAATAACTTCAGTGAGCGGGTCAAAGTGTGAAGACTGCAGCGGTGGGGGGTGGGGTGAGGGGGGACACTGGTAAGAGCTCCAACCCTGTGTGCCTGACCCTGTATCTCAAATTGCACTCTATGACCTGAAACTTAAAAGCATTTACTAAGAACGCCTACTAATCTAGAAAATTCAAAAGGAACGTTTAAGGGAGTTAGTAAATGTTTGTTAAGTTCAAATGCATGAGGTTGGAACGATATAGCCAAAGAACATCTGCAACGAGTAGGCTACGTAAATATGTGATTTGAAACAGTAGGGATGGGCGATATAGACTTAAAACTGTATAATGATCTTTCATGGGATTTTCTGTGGTAACAATATAAGTTATGATCTGAAAAGAGTAACATTCAACACTATCTTCTGCCTTTCTTTATATTCTGCTCAATGTTTTTACTTGAGGTGGTGGAACAAATTTGGTGGGTTTCCACCCTTTGTTGATACGGTTTTTGACACTTTACAAATCACAGTCGTTTGATTTACATCTGATCTTTTGTATCTGAACCACTTCCATATTATGGAGGAAGCTCCTTTTTGGGGGGATTAATTCTTCTTCCTCTTCTAGCGTTGGAACTCCACCTTCCACCATGCTTGTTCTTGTTCTATGTGTGAGACGCCCATGTTGCGGTGCATAAACACTTTATAGGCAATATCGCGGGATGACAAATTCTTATCACGGGGAGGAATTATACCAGTATATCATGGACAATACGATATGGCACAGCCCTACGAGACCGTTCCTATTTTCCTCAAACGTGTTGATCTCTGTAACAGAATAGTGTAGGGTATTGCTCTTGAAACTCTTGTAAAGGGTTCAGTTATGTAAGGAATAATCCGCTGATTCAAGCTTTTTAAAGTCAAGTTAATGCAACCTGGCTGTTATATTTCTGCCTGTGTTTATGGATTTTTTTTTAGGAACTACAGTTTTATAAATATTTTAAAGCAAGCTGGCTCATGTGTTGCGCTTCAAACAAGTTCTGAATTAAATTTAAAAGCCTTGAACCATGTAGTAGGCTGTAATTTAGACTGATCGGGTTCTGCATCACCTTTCTCAGATGAGGCCACAGTGGAAAGTGCAACATCCTCAGATCAATCAAAACTGAATAGACAATGTGTGCTTTCACCTGTCACTTCTCTGTGTTTACTGCCCTCTTTGTTGATGGACAGCTTTTTAAAAAAAAAAAACAGTTTCAGGAATTCTTTTCAGGGTGCTTTCAGAAGCACTTCTGATGAAGCATAAACCAAGGGGAGGAGTTCTGGAGAACTTTAACAAACCTAGAGCAAGTCTGCTGGAACTATGGATAAAAAAAAAAAAACAATGAGAGTTTATGAACTAGCTCCAGCTTCCACAAGGCCATAAACAAAACTGATCCACAAACCATGAAAATAGGCTCCCTAACTGTCTCACCCCAGAAAACGAGGCGCTGGTTTCATCTCGGCTTTAGCGGAGAGAATAGCTCCGGCTCCATGCTGCTTCCGCTGCACCCATGCCAATTCACACAACGGGGTGGTGACTGATAATTGCCCTTCCTTTTCTGTTATAATAAGAGCAAGTGTAATAATGTGGATCATGTGTGGATTTTGTTTTTTCCCCCATTTTAGGTCATCGTTGTGATCTTGTATGCCGTCCAAAAATCATCCTCCTCTTAGAAATAAAGAGGATATTACAATTCACCCAATATTATTTATTCAAAGCTGGTCATTGTTCATTTTGGCCTGTCATTTGTGAAATGCAACTTACTTTTCGACGCGGCAGCCAAAAATCATTTTAAAAAGACGCAATTTCTTCCCAGGGACTTTGTATAACTGGTAGAATGAGGGAGGGAGCATGACTATTCAAAATGTCAGACAACCGCATTTATGTTGGTACAGGGGTGGATTAACGCATTTTAGAAAAATGTGATTTTGCACAGCTTTTATGAGTCACCTTAATGTAGGCCAGTTTAGGATTATTCATAACATATTCTGGAGATTATGGACTGTGGCCAAGTTTATTAGCAAATAATCACTTAAACCTTCTTGGCCCTACAAACCAAATCCAGTTATTAAAAGGAAAAAAAAATAAATCCCCTTATAATTAGTATTTGGTCAATGTACAGTGACGGCCAAAAGTCTAAGACCACTAGTCAAAATGCTTCTATTTCGCATTCTTTACTAATTTAATACAAAATGTTTACTTACAAATTACACCATCAGCAGTAACTTGAGTGAAAAGTAATGAACATTTCTTAGTATTCGGTATGTCTACCCTTTTGTTTTAACAACAGTTCACTCAAGCTGGCATGGACTTTATAAGTTTGAGTAAAACCAGATGATTTGTGTTGAAACCATGAGAGTTGTCATCTGAACATGTTCTTCAGTAGAAGGGATAAGCCTCAAGAAATAGGACCACTGACCAAAAACAAAACAAATCATACAGAATCCTGAATATTTAACATTTTGAACATTTCTTTTTCTTTAAAACTCTTCAGTTATAAAAAATAAATAAATAAAATTTCAATGTGCCTCAGACTTTTACCCCACAATGAACACGTGGTCACTCGTTTTTCATTGCAAAAACAAAGCTAATTCTGGTAAAACAAAATCTGACTGAATAGTTAAAATAGAAATGATAATTATTTATTATAAGAAAATAAGATGATCATTTTAACCCCAACTGTGCAATCCTATTTTATAAAGGCTTGCCCACTTGAAGGCATGCATCAAAAGCACACTGGCAATAAAACTGCCAAGTCTTAACTTGTCAGACATGAGGCGTTCATGCACTCCTTATTTTAGTCCACTCCACATAAAAAAAAGGAAGGAAAGGCCCTTGAATATCCAGGATGTGTGAGAGGTCATCAAGAAAAGATTTCCCTTGCACAGGAAGTGTGCCATTTAGAGTGCAAAGCCTTCTCCTCCCCCCCGAGTCATCATTGCAGAGTGTGCACATTCTGCGAGCAAAGTACACCAGTGACGATTCATCCACATCCAAATGGAGCCAAAGCATGAAATCATGCTGCTCAAATGAGCACTCTCACAGTAAGCCTGTTTAGAAGGGAAGGTTTAAAGAGAAAGCAGCGCAGAAGTGAAAAAAAAACAACAAAAAAACCTGTAGGATAAACCCTGAAAATTCACTCAGACAGCAGGAATTTTGGCTGCATTTCAGCTACACATTCCACACATGCTGCACCTGGATGAAAAGTGTCTGCTGGAAATTACTGGGGTAAAGAAGAGGAAGCAAACAATACTGGTGTCCACATGTCCATGCTGCACATTTTAAGAGACAACAGAGGACCACAAGTGCTGAAGAGTGACTGAATAGACGGCGTAGGTCAGCATCCAGCCAACTTTCCCTCCTCTAGTGGTCTTGAAAGACCTGTCTAAGTCTGGTGTCCTTTACAATGCTCTCAAGCAGCCTTCTGAAGCCAGAAAATCACTAAAATATAAACCATCATCTAGCATGAAAGAATGACTTCATAGAATAAGGATTATTTCACAGCCTTTTAGGTTTTGCGCAAACATGTCAACAGTGGTAGTCTCTGGACTAATCTACAGACATCATACCATTATTTTGTTTCATGCCTTTCATGCCAACAATATTCCATTGTTGAGGACATGCCATTTGCACATCGCTTGCACTTTACTGACCACACTACCTCATTGTCTCTTTACACTTTTCACTTAAAATGACTTGCTATTTTGCACTTCTGGTTAGATGCTAACTGCATATTGTTGGCTTTGTACTCTGCTCAATGACAAAGTTCTAGAATCTAATCTAATAACTCAAGCACACAACGTATCCACAGAATATAACATTTACAAAGAGATATTCAGGCTTCCAGCAGTCTTAAAAAACTATGGAGTTCCTAGTGACAGCTGGTCATGATATTAGATGGGAGGTCTAAAATCTAATCAATAGCTTGGCAATAAAACTATTATGGTTGAGCAATGAACAGTGGAGAAGTTCAACAAAACAGACTTCATATAAAAACTGTAATGAATTTTCATGGTTTCACAACTGCTATTTGACCATGTAGTACTGGTACATTTACAGAAGGGATTTATTTATTTATACCAGATGAGGATGGGTTGCCTTTTGAGTCTGGTTCCTCTCAAGGTTTCTTCCTCATATCGTTTCAGGGAGTTTTTCCTTGCCACCGTCACCTCTGGCTTGCTCATTGGGGATAAATTCATATATTTAAAATCTATGTCCTGAATTTATATATTTCTGTAAAGCTGCTTTGGGACAATGTCCAATGTTAAAAGCGCTATACAGATAAACTGAACTTGAACTTATATCACAAGGTCGCACTGATAGCATGATATGAACAGTATGGGGCAAGCTATTACACACATGCTTAAAGACAGATAAACAGCTTCCTATCTGCTAATTTGACCTACTAGGTATTCTAAGTTCTGTCATCTGTACTATTAAAACTATATCACGATATTTCATGGTATTTTTTTTGCAATATTTGCAATATTTTTTGCAACGATATAAATGATATGAAAATAGTAACATTCAACGTATTTTTTTTTTCTTTTTGGCCAAAAGTCACATCAGCATACAGTCTTCAGAGCCGTGCAAACACAAACATTGATCCAAAAAAGTTAATATTGACCATCACCAAATACTGAACTATACCATCATGGGGAGGAATTGGACCAGTATATCATGGACGATACGATATGCCACAGGCCTATTTCATGCTTAGTACATCTACATTTAGTTTCTTCTCCAAAGGCAAACTGAGTAAATAATCCACCTCATTCATGTTTATTATACTTGCCACCCTATTTTATGTGCACTTTCTGAATCACTGCTGTGGTACAGATGTCAGTGAAGTCAGTGTCAGTGAAGCGGGTTGAACAATATCAGATGGTGTTTCACTCTGTGTAATCATCTGGCATGACTGTCTACAGTCTGGGCTTGAAAGAAATCAGCCCCAGCCTCGCTTCTATATATAATTCTGTCTATTTTTCTTAAAACAGTTGGTGCTGTTGCACTTTGTGCCACAGAAGTCCAAAATAATCCACCTTAAGACATTTGTTAAAAGGAAATAATCTGATGCGGAAGTCAAAATTAAACCTTATAAATGGTCTTTGAAAGACAGGAGGCTTCGCCCCTGTTAGCCCATTTACTATATAATCAGCCTCCCCTGGTAGTCCCACAAATTAAGCAGGGAGGGAGCATTGCTCAACAGGTTAGTGCACTTTTCTGAGGTAAAACCTTGTTCATGTAGAAAGGAGAGTACCAGAGGCTCAACGTGGCAAAGCCGACCAAAAATGTGTACCCGTTTACCAAATCTTATTTTCTCTGCACCCCCACACAAAGGCATAGACACTATTAGGAAGCAGGCAAAGTAGGGCTGGGCAATATATATCGATATCATGATAAATGATTACACTATACACTTTTCTGAGATAATGTTGGTACGGTGATGTAGTTATTAAAAATCTAAAATAAAAAAATACAATACAAATTAAATGGCACTGAACAGATGCCATTGATTTCACGTTTTTTTTTTTTTACTTAATCTTCTTTGTAGGCATTAAAGAAAAGTATCATCAAACAGTTCAAATTTTTTTTGGTTTATTTTACTACTGTTTTGCAAACAGTTTGTTAGCTAAATTATATATCATGATATGCATCGTATAGGCCTACTGTAGAAATGTCCTCAAGTATCATGATGTAATATTTTTGTCATATCGCCCAGCCCTAATGCAAAGTATGGGATTTTTTATTTATTTTTATTTTTTTAAGTTTGTTCCTCTAATGAAAGTCTTAAAGGTCTTTGGTCAAGCTTTCAAGTAGAAGTCCCAGTAGAAAGCTAAAAATATTGAGCATGAGAAGAGCCCTTCTTCTGAGTGTGCTGTTTGGTGGACTCCACTGTCAGGAGGATGACAGCACACTTTCCATAAAGGTTGGAGGTTATTTACCTTAACAGCCATTTCATTACAGGTTAACAACCTTGAACATGGATTGCTGAATGCCCTGGTCATAATTATCTCATGTGACTAAAACATGAGACATGTAGTCTGTAAGAAAAAAATAATAAAGAAAGAAAGAAAATACTGTGAAAGAAGTAGAATGCTCAGGAATTTTCAGGTTGTAAGACTAATTATTAGTCTACTTACAAGCACTATGGGTGTGCATACTAGGCAGGTTACATGAATGGAAATAATAATAATAATCCTGTATTGTCAAACTGGAGGTGATTTTGAACACTGCTGGCAAGACCCCGAGAGAAAATAAATCAGCACGCGCCCAAAACACTTACCACATATGTAGATCCGTTTTCACCGCAGCGAACCTCCGTCTCAGGAATGGAAAAATGCATTTTGTTTCCTCAATAAAGACTGAGAGATGAGATGAGAGGAGATAAAGGCTCAGACGTTACAAGAGTAACAAATCCGCACGGTAACGTGAAGTCCCGTAATCACAGATGGAGTATCCAAGTCGTCCTTGTCTCGGTTTCTCTGCGCAGTTCTGGCTCGTGCAATCCAAAGCAAAGACAATGTATCAAAGTAGTACTGACCTTTAGCGAAAAGATAAACGTAAAACAAAACTTATTTTGCGTCAGGGACTAAACTTCTCCCATAAACGTCTGGGCAGCAGCAGCCATGTTGCAATTGGAAGTAATTCCGCCTTCATTGTTGGCTCTTTTTCAGCCTCTTTGGACAAATCTGTTTACTCAGTTCCAATACAAACTGTAACACGGTACAGCATTAAAAAAAAAAAAAAAAAAAAAAAAAAAAAAAAAAAAAACCTTCTGATAGACGGACAAACCAGATAAACTTCTAAATACTATACTGCATAGAAATGTGTGCGGTCTGCAAATTCCCCGTTTCAACCCCAGTACAAACGAGTAAAGGAAATGAAACCAAAAAGGGAGGAAAAACCAATGTTTGTTACCTTGCTATCAAAATCTACTCTTCCCTATGTATCATCTCTACCAAAGATGATAATGAAGGACCCTGGCTAACATTATAACGCCTTCCCTGCGTTCAACTCCACCAAAGGTCGATAATATATTCAATGTGTGTGTGTGTGTGTGTTTACTCGTTCTGTAGGCATTGCAACAGTCCTTTGGTTCAAACCATTCCAAAAAAAAAAAAAAAAGAGGGGGACGCGTGTTTATATGGAATCGCCTCAAAACGTATCTATCATACTATAATTCGTGAACTGATATTATTTCGAAATAAACGTTTACGAATCCATGCATGCTACACATTTATCTTGTGCTACAAAAAAAAAAAAAAATCCACTTCTAAACACATTTCTTACACCCTCGTAGAAGGTGATGGTATTTCCCGAGTCTGCAGGGTAAATTAACACGTATTTGATTAAAGGCATCAACTGAATCTGAGGGGAAATTAGATCTAACTAGGTCTAACTACTGTTTTGTGCATTAGTATCGGGAGTAAATCACAACAATTAAACACGAAACCCGGTTGAAATATCTCAAACAACATATTATTGCTTGATTTTCTAACTTTAATCATTTAAGTATCAAATAAAGAACCCTTGCGCATTTTTTTTAGAACGTTTTCCTTTTTAGTGATGGTATGTAGAAATCAGTCTGAAATAACGAAAGTTTTCCGGTTCGTTATAATCATTTGCGATGCTTTTCCGAGCTAGAGATGCTTGTTGTTTGTTGTGTAAGATTTCTTTCCCAAATCAGCGCATCCTGGCAACTTCTGTTCCCGGACCGAGTGATGTCTGCGCAAACGCAGCGCCGACTGGTTTCTCACGAATGTAAGCGTCACGTGATATACAAAGTGTCATGTGACCTGAGGTGGGTGAAAATGACAGCTGGGTTCAGCGTTTTTATCTTTTCTGTTATATATTTATTTAGCATTTTATTTATTTTATCCAGTGTTTACGTCGACTGTCAGCCCACTGATGCTCAGGTACGACTATAAGAAGGCTAATCTGTTTATGTTTGCTGTTTGTTAGTAAGATGTAAAGCGATTAGGTTTTGCCTGACTTTCTAAACAGTTCATGTATGATTCCTGTAGTTATGCCACATGTGTGAAGGAGCTATACAGAACCACAGCGCTGTGTGGAGGTTCTGCCTGTCAGAAGGCAGGGTTGAAGGTCGGTGCTGTTTACAGGATGAAGAGGAAAACATTCTGGGGTATGAAAGCAGTGCAATAACTTCTCTTTCAATATCGGACTTCAGAATTTGCAATTGTATTTGAGATATATATCATTCTTTCAGGCTGGATTTATCTAATTGTTCTCTGAGTCAAGTGGAGGATCTCCATGTAGCTTCTGCTGCAGTTATCGTGTAAGTAATACAGTTAAGAAATAACAAAATGTTTTGGCATGAACAAAAGTCATTTATCAGCTGTGCAAGCAAAGTGCCTCGTCCTGGTTCTGTGGAAACAGTCTTGTATGCTGCAACTTCTACCACCTATACACTTATAAAGTATGGGAGTGCATGTGGTGATGAGTATACACTCTTGGGGGGGGAAAAAAAATAAAATTTAATGGGCCAAGCCTAAAATGGCAAAATATTAAGCTTTCAATGGTCTTGACAACAAATCATTGATCAGGAAATTATCAAAAATTAAATCAAATGATAAAGTAACTTAGTATGGGATAGTGTTTCCCTTTGATTTCTTTAAATGTTTAAACCTTGTGGGTAAACTTGCTGCGGACAGCTTTTTTTTTTTATTTTTTATTTTATTTATTTATTCATTTATTTCATTTTCATTTTCATTTTGTACACCCAGACATGTGCTTGTTTGAATTTTACATCAAACATTTTAATCATTATCATGATTTTACCTTTGGGTACAAGAAGACTACATAAGTGAATTTCCCTGTTTCAAACTTTTCCCCAAACAGTTCACTGCAGCAAAAGTACATGAGCAAATGGTGGCACAGGACGTCTCAGGAGTGCATTTGATTAATCTTGTTCATTTTCTGACCAGTGATGTGTTGTCAAGACCATTACAAGCTTAATACAGTATTTTGCCATTTTAGGCTTAGCCCATTTTTTTGCCCAGCACCACTGTTGGCCAGATATTTTTGATTGGTGGACCTTTCTTAAGTCAGTCGCAACACTGAATCACTTGATATACATACCATACCATTGTAACACATACACACACACACACACACACACACAAACATATCAGTGTTATTGCTGTAATACAAATGGTCCATCACCCTTGCAGATTGGTGCAGAGTTTGTGAGAGAAAAGAAAACCTGTTAGAATTGGTAACAAACTCCAAAAAGTAGACAGTGTCCCTTGATAGGAGCAGAGGATTTATTTGTGAATAGGCAACAGACTCTAAATATTCAACATTCAGACAGAAAAAAATGCTGGAGTGTTCAGTATGTAGACTCTGTCTACGCAGGATGTTCACAGGTTTCAGGAAAGCCCTGGAAAAGTAATGGAAATATGCAAATCCTCTCGATTCCTGATTTTCTAAACAAAAAAAAAAAAAAGAAGGAAAAAGGAATGGAATAAAATCTTCACATCGTTATGTAAGAGTGGTCCGTACAGAATTAGTAAGGTGCATGCACATTCACTACAGTGAGTTCGGGGTTGACAAGCTGTGCGAAGCAACAGATGGGCTACGGTCAGTAATTGTATACATGTAAGATGGCCAATAAGTGTAACTACAAAGTCTATGCACCATATAAGTCTCAAATTCAATGAAATGCCTTTTTGTTTTGTTTTTCGCTTTCTGCAGAGACCTCTCAAGCAACCCTATTTCCAATATGAGTGATTTTATATTCCAAGGTTTTAATCATCTCAGCCATCTGTAAGTAAGCCAATTGTATAATCACATTTCAGACCACAATTATACAGATGTGTTTAATCTAACATTTACTTTTCACTCAGTATACTGCCCATAAAACTGGACTGTCCTGGCGGCAACACATCATGGGACAGAGTGGACGTTAAACATGATACCCGGCTCTGTGAAGGACAGAGGAATGCCTGCAATCAAACTGGGCAGATGTGTAAGTCAAGCACACCTTCAGTCTTTTTTTTGTCCTTCTGTAGAACATTAACACCATCACTGCTGATCTTTAGTTATGAGATTTTACAAGTGTCTTTTCACCATTCTAACTTTAGCCTTGGATTGTCCTGAGAACTCTATCTGCATGCCTTATGGACCAGGATTCGTTCAGTGCAGCTGTACCCACAACTTCCATGGATACAAGTGCCTAAGAGAGGTAAGAATTTCAGCTTGAAGAAGTAGTCCATCTGTACTGATAACAACAAAACATTGAAAATCAGTGACGGAAACTGTTCATAAGATTGGAGGAATAAAAATCAGGCAGACGGTGTTATTAATGATGATTCTTCTCTGGACTGCAGGGCCATTTTCCTATGCTGGAAGTCATGTCAATATTAGGTGGGTCCACAGTTGTTGTTTCAGTGTTACTATGGATCACTCAAAGGCGAAAAATAAAAGGCACCTGAGTTCTTGCATCATCTGGGAGCTGGAAGAAAGCTGTAGGAAACACTGTACAAAACCCATTGTGTCAAAGGGATACAACGTCTGAATAGAGAAATGCATAAATATATATATATATATGTTTTTAAGATTGTGTTTAAGATTGATCTGTTTTCAACAAAAACACAGACTTTGCTCTAAGCGCATGATCAGGTTGAGAAGTTCAATCTTTTAGATGCTGCTCATTGCCTCAGAACTGCTGGTCTTCAAGGAATAACGGACACTTTAATAAACTGCACGATATGCATTATACAGGTATGCTTAACACTGGGAGGAAACGTACTTTGGATTGCAGGTGTATACTGTGGCATGTAGTAAATGGTGGCCAAGGGTTTTAAGTCAAAATGACTAGATTTCTTTTGAGGCTCTTCAACAGTTCTACTAAATAGTGCAAATTAACAGTCACTGATGACCAGAGTTGCAAATTGCAAGAATGGTATAATATACAGGTGCATCATAAAAAATTAGAATATCGTGGAAAAGTTCTTTCTTTTTTCTCCGTAATTGAATTCAAAAAGTGGAGCTTTCATATATTCTAGATACATTACACATAAAGTGAAATGTTGCAAGCCTTTTTTTGTTTTAATCTTGATGATTATGGCTTACAGCTCATTGAAATCAAAAATCCAGTATCTCAAAATATTAGAATAAAGAATTTATAATACAGAAATGTCGACCTTCTGAAAAGTATGTTAATTTATGCACTCAATACTTGGTCGGGGCTCCTTTTGCACGAATTACAGCATCAGTGTGGCGTGGCATGGAGGCAATCAGCCTGTGGCACTGCAGATGACATGGTACCCCAAATCATCGCTGACTGTAGAAACTTCACACTGGACTTCAAGCAACTTGGATTCTGTGCCTCTCCACTCTTCCTCCAGACTCTGGGACCTTGATTTCCAAATGAATTGCAAAATTTACTTTCATCCGAAAAGAGGACTTTGGACCACTGAGCAACGGTCCAGTTCATTTTCTCCTTAGCCCAGGTAAGACGCTTCTGACGTTGTCTCTGGTACAGGAGTGGCTTGACACTAGGAATGCGACACTTGTAGCCCATTTCCTGGACACGTCTGTGCGTGATGGCTCTTGATGCACTGACTCCAGCCTCAGTCCACTCCTTGTGAAATTCTCCCAAGTTCTTGAATCGGCTTTGCTTGACAATCCAAGGCTGCGGTCATCCCTGTTGCTTGTGCACCTTTTTCCTACCACATTTTTCCCTTACAGTCGACTTTCTATGAGTATTATTCCATGAATATTGGGGTTGTGTGTATTGAACCAGACTGAGAGATTAAAAGCTCAGGAAACCTTTGCAGGTGTTTTAAGTTAAGTAGCTGATTAGAGCTCTTCTTTGGTCAACATTTCTGTATTATAAATTCTTTATTCTAATATTTTGAGATACTGGATTTTTCCATGAGTTGTAAGCCATAATCATCAAGACTAAAACCAAAAAAGGCTTGTAGTATTTCATTTTTTGTGTAATGAATCTGGAATATATGAAAGTTCCACTTTTTGAATTAAATTATAGAAAAAAAAACTAACTTTTCCACTGTATTCTAATTTTCTGAGATTCACCTATACACATGGCAAGTGTTGTGTGAAGTTCAGAGATTGTCTCCTTTGTGTGTCTTTTCAACCATTTGTCTACTCTGCCCAAAATATATACTGAATAAATATTCTAAAGTGTACCATGCCCCTAAACTTACATCTCTGGCTGTCAATGACTGTTATGTGACATTAAGTTTTTATCATCACACTGAATCACATACAGTACTTTAGAGAAGGGCGTCGATAGTCTTTTGGATGAGGGATGTAATCTTTAAGATTAAAACACATATCCTGTCAGTTAAACTTACTACTGAACTTCTGAATTTGGACGACTGAAAACAGTTGGGCATTTTTGCATACATTTTAACTCATTTGTTGTGGTTATTGGTTGTTGTGAAATACTGTATACATGAATATGTTTTTACTCGGTACACGTAATTGCACCAAAATAATGATTATTTTGTTATTGCCAAATATGTTCTTCATTGTGCTTAATCACCTTAAAATATACATCAAAATGTCCAAGAACCTCGAAAAGACAAAAAGTGTTAAAACTTACAATGTTACATTTATGAATAACAGTGACCACTTTTTTTTTCTTTTTTAAAAAAATATAAATAGTTGTATGCAACTGGCATTTTGTACGTCCTCACAAGTAATAGCTATTACTATCAAGATATGGAATGTGTGTAGGCTAATTCCATGTTAAAAATAAATGCTGTAAGAAATTAACATTCGTGTGTACATTTTGCCTTTACTTTTTCCCAGCCAGTATAAGTGCAATCAAATTTGTAAGAATCCCTGTATCATGTATGCAGCTTAATAATCAAAAAGGTTTACTAACAAAATCGAATTCTGTTCCAGATAACACAATTAAAATGTCATTTAAAATATCTCTTGCATATATTTGTAAGTATATACAAGTTCACTGAAGTCTAGTGCCTTGGCTTGAGTGATGCACAAAAGCTCCCAACTCGGGTCATTAACGTAGGACACAGCATGCGTTCACATTTCACAGACCTTTCTTCACTCACTGAAGCCTACGATGTAACTTGCTTTGGTGAAAACGTAGGCCTTAAAGTTGGTCCATGGAACTCTTTGTACCAATGAATTCAGTCACCTGTTTCTACTGGTTGCATTTTAATGAGTGGACAAACAGAAAATCACCAGACGATTATTCCCTCAAATGTGTTTGTTTTACACAATTTTATTCTACATTATTAGACTTATGCACACACACCCCCTAACTGAACCTCTGAAGGAAATGCAGAAACTGTACAAGTACAGAAACTCCTAAGTGCTGCAAGTGATGTTCTGTTAAAGATAATGGAAAAAAGGAAGACAGAACAGCGCTGATTTAAAACGAAGTGGCATTTTAGATAAATATTTATTTTATGCCAGATGCGCAGTGTATGCAGGCTTTTGAATAAGTAAGAGGGAAGCCTGATCATCACTGATCCACATTCTTCACTCGTAGCACTACAGGCACAGAGGTACAGGGGATCATGCCTAGCTCTGTGATCACCAAGTCAACAAAGTCTGGAGGCGTAACATCATAGACCAAGTTCAGCAAGCCCAGGGATTTCACACACTGCCAGTTCTCCAGCTGGGTCTTTCCCTTCCGTGTCACGATCAGATCATCAGGGTCATCTGGGTTTGAAAAAGGCTTGGTCAAAAATGCACATAAATCATTTTTACCAGGTCAACTGATAATATACTATTAACTGCCAAATCGATTGTAATTACCCAGCTCGTTAGATACGAACGAGTCGGTCTGCACTCGTTCACAGAACTTGTAGGTCTCACAGCAGACCAGCACAGGCACATTGTACGCCTTGGCTACAAGGGCTATTTGCGATGTTCCCACTCGTGACATGACGTATCCATTAGCCAGAAGGGCATGGGCTCCAAGAAACACTTTGGACACCTGTAGGTGAATGTAATTATAAGAATGCTGTTTTTTACTAAAGTGCAACAAAACACTAGAGAGAAACTTTACTTTTGTATGGTTACGTGCCTCAGGCAAAATGTACGGGAGGGCAGATATGAGCACATAGGTACAGCGAATGCCTCTCTTCACCAAACGTCTCAGTGCTTCCCTGCCCTCCAGTCTGGGCCGACTGTCCACCACGATGACTCGGAACTTCCTCTGGAGTTTCTCAAACGCCTCACACAGGATATGATTGACAAGTGAGGAGCTGGAAAAAGAAATACAGTACACTTTTTAAAAAGTTTTTTTTTTTTTTTTTTTTTTTTTTTTTTTTTTTTAAATGGTGCACATTGCACAATCAGGTGACTCGTCTTAAATTAAAAACGTACGGAGACGGACATTGATTATCTTACCATCCATAAACTAGAATGACATCACCATCACTGATCTTTTCACTTGCGAATTTAGAGATGGCTCGGGCAGCCAATTTGATCTTCTCATTTACGTAGCTGTCAATACATGTCAATAGTTTCGTCTTAGCCTATAGACAGTAAAAAGAAAAAAGAGCCAGGTAACATTTTTAAAATATAAAAGACAGTGCTGTTGCATTTTACATATGTGTGGTGGTCTGGGAAACCCTGTTGGAAGTTGCTGTGGCTGAATTCTGGCAAACCACCAAAAGTGACAGGTTTTGACCAGAACTGTTTTTTTTTTTTCTACCTATAAAATGATTTCAGAAAACAAGTATATTTCACACAAACAATGTGAAAATGTTTTTATTTACTTTCTAACCTTGTCAGTAGGCTTTCTGTTGTTTAACTGCTAGTATGCTGACCATGTGTGATTTCCTCACACAGTGAATGGCAAGCTGTTGGTTGCCATAGCAAAACAGACATAAGCCTAAAAGCCCACTAGATACAGTTTGTAAACTGAAAAAATACCAGCTGTCAAATGGTGTGCAATGCACATGCACCATCACTGACACTGTAGAGATGGCAGCAGACAATGCTGTAGCATTTGAAATTTAAAAACAAAATTTATTTCAATAAGGCTATTGTATATTGTAAATATATTTTACCAGCCAAAACATAATCTAGCCACAGGAGGTCACAAGCCAGTGTACTTTTTGTGCCGGTCCCAAGCCCGGATAAATAGAGAGGGTTGTGTCAGGAAGGGCATCCGACGTAAAACTTTTGCCAAATTCAATATGCGAATCACTAACATGACTTCCATACCGGATCGGTCGGGGCCCGGGTTAACAACGACCGCCATCGGTGCCATTGACCTACAGGGCACTGGTGGAAATTGGGCTACCGTTGGTCGAAGAAGGAGAGGAGGAAGGTTGTTAGAGGAGGAAGGCGTGTCCGTAGGTAGAGAGAGAAGAGGAAAGGCAGGAGTTTAGGACTGAAAGTAGGGACTTTGAATGTTGGTACGATGACAGGTAAAGGCAGAGAGCTGGCAGATATGATGCAGAGGAGGAAAGTCGACATTCTGTGTGTCCAGGAGACCAGGTGGAAAGGGAGCAAGGCTAGAAGCATTGGAGCAGGGTTTAAACTGTTTTATCATGGGGTGGACAGGAAGAGAAATGGAGTAGGAGTGATCCTGAAGGAGGAGTTTGTGAAAAATGTTCTGGAGGTAAAGAGAGTGTCAGATAGGTTGATGAGTCTGAAGCTGGAAATTGAAGGTGTGATGTTGAATGTTGTTAGTGCTTACGCTCCACAAGTAGGTTGTGAGCCAGAGGAGAAAGACAGATTCTGGAGCGAGCTTGAGGAAGTGATGCAGAGTGTTCCCAGAGGTGAGAGAGTGGTGATAGGGGCAGACTTTAATGGACATGTTGGTGAAGGGAATAGTGGGGATGAGGAAGTGATGGGCAGGTTTGGTCTTCAGGTAAGGAACCCAGAAGGACAGAGGTTGGTAGACTTTGCTAAAAGTATGGAGATGGCTGTGGTGAACACGTATTTCAGAAGAGGCAGGAACACAGGGTGACATATAAGAGTGGTGGCAGGAGCACACAGGTGGACTATATCTTATGTAGACACTGTAATCTGATGGAGATTAGCGATTGCAAAGTAGTGGTAGGAGAGAGTGTAGCTAGACAGCATAGGATGGTGGTGTGTAAGATGACTCTGGTGGTGAGGAAGATGAAGAGAGCAAAGGCAGAGCAGAAGACAAAGTGGTGGAAGTTGGAAAAGGAAGAGTGCTGTGTGGTTTTCAGGGAGGAGTTGAGACAGGGTTTAGGTGGTCAGGAGGTGCTTCCAGATGACTGGACTACTACAGCCAAAGTGATCAGGGAGACAGATAGGAAGGTGCTAGGTGTGTCATCTGGAAGGAGGAAAGAAGACAAGGAGACTTGGTGGTGGAATGAGGAAGTTCAGGAGAGTATCCAGAAGAAGAGGTTAGCTAGGAAGAAGTGGGAGTGAGAGGACGGAGGAAAGTAGACAGGAATATAGGGAGATGCAGCGTGAGGTTAAGATAGAGGTGGCAAAGGCTAAACAGAAAGCTTATGAGGACATGTATGCAAGGTTAGATAGTAAGGAAGGTGAGAGAGATTTGTATCGGTTGGCGATGCAGAGGGATAGAGATGGTAAGGATGTGCAGCAGGTTAGAGTGATTAAAGATAGAGATGGAAATGTGTTGACAGGTGACAGGAGGGTGAGGGAAAGATGGAAGGAGTACTTTGAGGAACTGATGAATGAGGAAAATGACAGAGAGAGAAGAGTAGTAGAGGCAAATATTGTTGAGCAGGAAGTAGAAAGGATTAGCAAGGGTGAAGTTAGGAGAGCTTTGAAGAGGATGCAGAGAGGAAAGGCGGTTGGTCCTGATGACATACCAGTGGAGGTATGGAAGTGTCTAGGAGAGATGGCAGTAGAGTTTTTAACTAGGTTGTTCAACGAGGTCTTAGAGAGTGAGAGGATGCCTGAGGAATGGAGGAGAAGTGTTTTGGTGCCGATTTTTAAGAACAAGGGAGATGTGCAGAGTTGTGGAAACTACAGAGGTATTAAGCTGATGAGCCATACAATGAAGTTGTGGGAAAGAGTAGTGGAAGCAAGGCTAAGGGGAGAAGTGAGCATTTGTGAGCAGCATTATGGTTTCATGCAAAGAAAGAGCACTACAGATGCAATATTTGCTTTGAGAATGTTGATGGAGAAGTACAGAGAGGGTCAGAAAGAGCTGCATTGTGTCTTTGTAGATTTAGAGAAAGCGTATGACAGGGTGCCAAGAGAGGAGCTGTGGTATTGTATGAGGTCTGGAGTGGCAGAGAAGTATGTTAGAGTGGTGCAGGATATGTATGAGAGCAGTAGGACAATGGTAAGGTGTGCGGTAGGTGTGACAGAGGAGTTCACGGTGAAGGTGGGACTGCATCAAGGATCGGCTCTGAGCCCCTTCTTGTTTGCGGTGGTGATGGACAGGCTGACAGATGAGGTCAGACAGGAATCTCCATGGACTATGATGTGTGCGGATGACATTGTGATCTGTAGTGAGAGCAAGGAGCAGGTGGAGGAAACTCTAGAGAGGTGGAGGTTTGCTCTGGAGAGAAGAGGAATGAAGGTTAGTCGCAGCAAGACAGAATACATGTGTGTGAATGAGAGGGATCCAAGTGGAACAGTGAGGTTACAGGGAGAAGAGATAAAGAAGGTGCAGGATTTTAAGTACTTAGGGTCAACAGTCCAGAGCAACGGGGAGTGTGGAAAAGAGGTGAAGAAGCGTGTGCAGGCAGGTTGGAACGTGTGGAGAAAAGTGTCAGGTCTGTTGTGTGATAAAAGAGTACCAGCAAGAATGAAAGGAAAGGTGTACAGGACAGTAGTGAGACCAGCGATGTTGTATGGTTTGGAGACAGTTGCACTGAGGAAAAGACAGGAGGAAGAGTTAGAGGTAGCAGAGCTGAAGATGTCGAGGTTCTCTTTGGGAGTGACGAGGATGGATAGGATCAGGAATGAGTACATCAGAGGGACAGCACATGTGAGATGTTTTGGAGACAAAGTTAGAGAGGCCAGGTTGAGATGGTTTGGACATGCTCAGAGGAGGGAGAGTGAATATATCGGTAAAAGGATGCTGAGGTTAGAGCTGCCAGGCAGGAGGCCGAGAGGAAGACCAAAGAGGAGGTTTATGGATGTAGTGAAGGAGGACATGAAGGTAGTCGGTCTGAGAGAAGAGGATGCAGGGGATAGGGCTAGATGGAGGAAGATGATTCGCTGTGGCGACCCCTGAAGGGAACAGCCGAAAGGAAAAGAAGACCAGCAAAAACATACAGTGTAACAATTTGCTTTGGATATAGTGGATATAATTTGCTTTAGACATTGAAATATTTGCTTATATAAGCAGCTGTTTGATCTAATTTATTTCTATAAATTACAAAAACAGAACATCAGAATGTCTCATACCCCATAGCCTCAGATCTCATCTGAAAGATATGCGTATCTTCCATGTCCTTGACGTAATAAGAAAATGGTCAGAGAGTACAGACAGCTGGGCACTAGTAATGCTAGAAAAGTTTAAACAGCAGCACAGGGGTCAGGAACCTTTTTTTCACCAAAGAGCCTTTTTTTGAAAAAAAAAAATTTTTCAAGAACAATAAAATATGTAAAAAAAAAAAAAAAAAAAAAAAAAACAATAGGTAACGTTTTATTTTCTGAATGATTTTCTCCTTGTTTGGGAAATCCACAGACAGTTCATTTGCTATACTCAACATGCTTGACTTTACATATCCTCCGTCAGTAAAAGGTTTTCCTTGTCTTACAATCTCCAATGAGCCAGCAAAGCTTGCAGCTGCTGCTCTCCATCTTGCAGTTGGAGCTCCGTGCATGCCTTCCTTTGGCTTTCGCCCACCAGGTACTTTGCTGCAGAAGCTGCATGGTGGGTTTCGAAATGTCTCTTAACAGTTGATTTTTTTATACGAGGCAAAACGTTCTGTGCAAATCGGACACAGCAGAGCACCAGAGCTTTCAATAAAAGCATGTTTCAGTCCAGTCACTTTGAAATTTTCGATGCTCCTCTGAATTCATTCTTTTCGCCATCTCCACAAACAAGCTACGTAGCTGCTTGAATCTGAGTGCAAGAGGTTACCATAGAAACGCAAGTGGTTTGTCTTTGATTGGTGTCGTGACACTTCCGCACAGCACTGCATAGGTGTGCTGGCCGTAACTTGAAATACATTGTTGTAAACTGACTTTTCAGTCAGCTTACAACTTCAGTAGGCTGCACAACAAAGGAATTGTATTTGACTTTGCATTTTCTGCAGGAAACTGATCTCTAGTGATGTGTCTAATTTTTTAACAATGATTTGTTGGTGAACAGTGAGACACCTGGCGAGCCACATGATTTTTGTCAAAGAGCCATAGGTTCCCGACCACTGATCTAGCAAGCAAACCAAGCTGCCCACCCAAAATAAATAAATAAATGAATAATAATCTCACACACAGATTCACATATGGGATGGATTCATATTTATACAGTGACATACTAGCATAGCCAATCATTCTTTAATAATGTTTCTCACCTCCTCCTCTTTGCACTGATTTGGAATATTGGAGATCTCTTTCTTGATGTATTTGATTGCATTACCCATACTTGCAGAGAGGGGGCGACATTGATTGAGAAAACTGCAGAAGAAGACATGGCAAGGAAATTTCTCCATTCAGTTTTAGCAACCGACTTAGTGTTATTTTAAAGATCTGTTAAAGTTTGAATGAAGGAAATAAGGTAGAAGTATGAAACAACTCATACACCAGCTGAATCTGATCAGACATGCTGAAAACTCTTCACATTATCGATATACTAGACATGTTTATATTACCTGATGTAGGGCTTCAGTTTGTTCACTAGGTCCCTGGACAACTCCTCATTTGGAGGAGTACTGTAGTCTTGAATCACCTGCAACATTATCATCATGATAACATATCATACGGGAATTTTCAGGTTTGAAAACAAATTCTTGTTGCCTTGATTTATTGCTGTTAGACATTCAGTAACCAGAATGACTGAAAAGCTTTAAATCAGTGACGTGTTTCTACATGGTCAACCAAATCAAAGCCAGCTGAAATGAAAAGGCTGAAGTAGTAACATTATACCTGTTTAAAGGCATGCAAGAGAGCCACAGAGCGAGCGTTTGAGCCGGCTATGATGCCCTGGGAGTACTGCAGGCCCAATCGGACTATGGAGGGGTGGATAACTGTGGCAGGGATGCTGAAAATGACACGTCTACTATTAACATAATATTATGATACCTCACTTTTTCAATAGAATAACACTTGCTCATCACCAGAGGCCACACCACTGACATGAAATACAGATGCAACATTATCAAATTCCAGGATTTTCAAGCACTATTTTTTGATTACTTGATTAAAAAGTTTGCACCCACACAAAATATTTTAAAATATGGGTACATCCTGTAACAAAACAGTAATTTAAAACATATGGCATAAACTAAAATGAAAGAAAATACTTGTTGGAGTGATAACTTGCAGCAGTATACTCTGATGTTAAAGTCCTATGCTAAATGCGTAAAGGTTGGCAGGTGTTTAAGTGGGATTCAAGCTCCTCATAATCATTTCTACTACTAGGGGTTTCTTTATAAGAATGGTCAGGAGTAGTTCTAAATATACACACACAAGTATAACTTGATAAATCACATCACCCATTATATAGTGTGCGTGTTAAAACCAATAATGTCACGAGTGGCTTAGCAATTTGGCAGAGTTAGAGCTCAAAAAATATATATATGTGCAAGAGGGGTGAGGGATTCAATGTAATATTGGGGGACCTGAATATTACAACTGCGAGGATCCGAAAGCTGTTCAAGGGACATAAATATATGGGAGGCTGTTATTTCATTAATAATATTTGTTCATTGTGAAAACGAAGGAACATCTGTGAAATAGTGATGTCATTTGCAAACTAAAAAGAGCCAGAATTCCCATCACCAACACTAAATATATAGGTGCTATAGTTTACATTTGCAGTTTTCGCTAATTCTTTCATGTAGGCAACCATTTGCATTTGACTTTTTTTTTCAATGATAAAGGCTAATTTCCAGATTTTACTGTACTCAAATGACAAAAAAAAAAAAAAAAAAAAAAAAAAAACTACTTCAAACTATTTACATTGCTGGACTTGTTCAGTACCTGATTTGCTGTGTGAGAGGGGCTTTGCGGCTGTACTGGTGCAGGTGAGAGAACAGGCTGACTTTGTAGCCATACTCCGACCTCAGAGGAATCTGTAAGAATAAAGAACCTAAGTGAACTCCATCGGTCTGCAGCACAATGAAGGCAACAGTCAGCTCTGTTACTGGGCAGAGGATATTCTTTTCTCTTCAGGATCAGTGCTGCTGCAGCAATAAAATTATAGCTTTAATGTAGTTTTATAGCCAGAATAAACATGTAAGATGCACAGTACATAACGAAACACTAATGTTTACTACATAACAAAACGAAACCCAACTAGCCTACATAACACCAACACACGCAACGAAACAGCCAGCTACCCTAGATAACAAATGTACACGTCACACAAGTGATGTTTTCACATATCAGTGACATCCCATCTATCCTTGCTCATCTCTATTCATGTGCACTGACGAAATACACAGTTAAGAAGCAAAAAAAAAATAATAGGAAAAAAAAAGGTTCCACTGCACACACAGTATTGGGCCAGACCTTGACTTGAGACACATTTATGCGGGTCCCTTGCCCTGACCTCTGTAAGAAATGGGAGGTAAAGCATCTGAATTAAGTGTGATGTAGTATCTACATGGTCAGTAAGGGAGGAAGTGAATAAAGAAAGAGGGGGTGAAGGAGGCATCACCCATAAATAACACAGTTATGAAGACTCACTGACCTGTTGTCTCTCAAGTTTCTTGGCCAGCTTTCTCACCACTGCAGGATCATCTACTTGGATGTGTTCTGGTAATCGTTTCACCACTGTGGAATAACATAACCAGAAAACATAGCAAGGAAGGTATGTATGCATCCCAAACTGAATAAAACGTTTTAAATTAACATTTGCTGTGGCATGTAAAGAAAAATCTACGCAGGAGCAAGCAGTCACTGTCTGACAGAACCTCATTACACTCTCATTTTGTACAGTACATATAGAATATAACCAACACATGTCTATCAGGACACTGTCACAGTGATTACGTTACCTGGCTGAAGTTCACTCTGCAGAGCTTTAGGCTTGCTCGTGGAGGTGGCGCCCGGCTCTTTCTTAGCCTGTTTCGCTGCACGATCTGCTTCCTGGCGTGCCCTTCGCTCTGCCTTCAGCTCTGCTTTACTCTTAGCTGGCTTGTCTGCAGGCGTAGAGCTCTCTACTGTAGATACACTGACAGGAGCAGCAACCACTGATGGCACTACAAGACCAAAGCCAAGAAGGAGAGCATGAATAAACAGCATATACAGTGCAAGTACATAAAGAGTCTTCTGTTATTGTGTAATGTTTACAACATATTTGAGGATACACAGTCAGAAGCGGCACACTGAAGCTCTGAGCAATAAAACCATGGAGCCTCGTTTATAAGGCGTGTGTAAATAATTCCTAAATGTGGACAGACGATTGCTTCCTAGAACGTTCGGAAAAAAAAAAAAAAATTATACATAAACATTTCCATGTGTATTAAAAATACTGAATCTTCTAATCCCATGGCTTGTTTGTTAAATGCAAATCCTCCATCAGGAAAAAGTAAGCATGGGCTAGATCACTTACCTTTTAGCTTTAGGTTTTACAAATTCCGATTTGTAATGTTACTTTTACTGCAAGATACAACCATGGAATTGAAGTTTAAATAATGATAATTTAAAAAAAAAACATATGAATCAGGCAGGCAAATACCTGATACTGAAGCATCATCAGTTGCATCATCATAAATCAAATAATACCCCTTTTCTGTAGTGTGCCAATAGAATTATACAACAGGGAAGGGTTGCTATACATAAGGCACAATCACACCTGTGTTAAGCTATGATTACAAAATAATAAGTCATAATAAGTCGTTATATATTCCATATTTAATAACCTACAGTAGCAATGACAACAAACTTAACATCATTTCCATCGAGGACATATCTCTATGGAAGATTTTTCAGCAATATAACTGCATCTGCTCTACTTATTTATTTAGTGGTGTGTTTTAGATTTAGCCTGTTTAAGTGATATCATCTAATTGTTCTCTGTGGGGAAAGAAAGTACAGCATAAAGAGTAGTTTTGGGTTCAACCTGATTAGTCAAGATAAGAAAACCATTCGCCACGAGATGGTATGCAAATGAATGCAAAGAAATGACTTTAACAACTGGCAGTATTAAAAACACATACATGACACTTGTGTTTTGCCACATGCAGAGGAGGATTCTGAGTAATCTACTTACAATGGACACATATTGGTATCTGAAATGGCTTTATTCAAATCTACATATTATATTGTGCCATTTTACTTTTGACAGCAAATGAACTGAGCATCCAGATGACCGCATGCTGCACATACTAAATGACACAGTCTAGTACGTTGTTTCATATACTGCTGATGAAGATATTTCATACTGATTGGTTTGTGTTTAAAAAAAACGAGATAACTTGCTCATAAAGACAATAGTCTTTATCACCTACGCATCAATCAATTGCAGTTTGATGCAGAAATTAGTTGATGCATGCCATTTCCATCTCAGTGCACCTTTCGCTACTCTTAAAGTCCCCCATGAAGTGCCTTGAAGCATGCATCGTTATTCATTGACATAATTTCCACTGAAACAGGGAGTCGGGGCGAGACATATCAAGTGGCTCCTCCTCTTTTTTAAATAGCCAATAGCATTTAGCTTACCTCACAGCCCAGGCGAAAACATACTTGACAGCTAGTACCATGGAATGCGAGCCCGAGCAATAAAGTGAATGAGTTCAAGCCATTTCCTTCTTAACCGACTTACAATTAAAACTGAATAAAACATGCACGCTCAGACAGCCGAAGGCACATGCCTGCTGATATTTCTCTCGCTCAACAACGGCAACTTTGGCAAGGTGATTTTTATAACACTGGGGGCAAGAAACTTCATATTTCAGAGAGTATTTGATTGGACAGAAAATCTGATGAGACGCTGAAGTGCAGAATGATGCCTACCTTTCTGTGCTGGACTCTGTGGAAGCGGCTGCTGAGCAGTGGAAGGGGCTTCTTTTTTTTCTTTATCCGTCCCTTTTTCTGTTGGACCCTTGTCATCTTTTTTGCCCTTCTTCTGCTGTTTCTTCTCTTTCCGCAGACGCTGCTTCTCTTCTTTTGTCAGTTCTCGACCTTCAATCTGTAGAAGACAGGTTAATGTTCAGACACAATAACACCAAGGTTTACTAGTGTTATTTATTTATTTTTTTTAACAAACTGACTGCAATAAGGCTGAAGAACACATTGGCATCCTACATCAGCTATAATAAGACTCACCCTCACTCGTGAAAGCTCCTCTACTTTCCCTTCTCCATCTGCAGAAAAGAGCATTGATTATCATACTATTGTTAGCTAAAAATAAATTCAAGTCAATGAACATTTAGCCTTACTTAAAGTAAGACAGTAATGCCAGACAGCATGCTACTGGCGCTAAACTGTGTTACGAGATGGTTAAAATAAAAATTACTAAACATTAAGTAATCTTCCCCCCCACAATAATAATAGTATATTCAGAAATTCACTAACCACAACCACACATCACAGTCACACAATAGGAGTGAGTGAGAATACGCGAAACATGATGCAATTTTCACTGCACTTAGCGTTAGCTGAGTCACACAGAACAAGCTAACTAAAAGAAAAGCCTAGCTTGTTTTCAGTCTAAAAACCAACAACACGGGTGTCATTTTTTTTAGTGGCGCTTCAGTTAAATGCACACACCATTAAGAAAAGAGCTTCGTTCGTTTACTTGCAGCACGACTGCTGCTGTCAGTCTGTTTGGACTCACCTCTTCCCTCTGAGTCTGCCATGTTTCCAGTTTGCGAACATCACGCTGGAGAGCCGCTGAGAAACGTTCAAAAACATCATACTGCCTCTAGCGACTGGAGTGCGGGAGTGAGACATGCGCTCTGCCCAGTGAGCGCCCGCCCCGCCCTCACGCACGCACGCACGCACGCTTGCGCACAGTAGCTACCTCGCCACAACAGAACCTTCCTTTTAGTTTAATACAGCGATTCTCACAATTATGGTGCCCAGGGTCCATGAAGCATAGCCAGGGGGTCTGCGATTTATTTATTTATTTATTGATTGATTGATTGATTGATTGATTGATTTACAGTGGTGGAAATCACAATCCACATTATCAGCGTTATTACGTTTTGGGTTCCAAGCACCATTCCAAGTCAACTCAGACCTGTGTTCTATCAGTGGAAATTTCAGGAATAAAAAAGCTCTGGCTCCAAAAAATATTATTTGAAAAATCTCAAAGTGGCTTAGCGGTTAGCAGGTTTGCCTCGCACTTCCGATGGGTTGGCACCCCGTCTAGGGTGTCCCCCGCCTTGTGCTCCAAGTTCCCTGGGATAGGCTCCAGGCTCCCCCACGACCCTGTATAGGATAAGCAGTATGGAAAATGGATGGATGGATGGGTGGAAAATCTCACAAGATAAATCCATACTGAGGGGTTTTGTGGAATTTATCTTACACTTAAAAGGATCCCTGGCTACCAAAGGTTTGGGAACCCCTGGGTTAATATATACCCTTTCAGGTTCATAAGCTCATAGGCCTGATTAATCACTCATTTACTCAATTCAATTCAATTCAATGAATGTAAATACATTATTTTTTTGTTTTTGCGTTCCCTGGTGATGGTTGTGGTGGCAACAGACTTCTCTAACCCCAGGCACAGGGATCTCTCAGTCCAGTGGGTCGTGCATGAGTACCTCTACTAGGAGCCAACAAGGGGCATCCTTGCAAGGTACCCAAACCACCTCAGCTGCCTTCTTTCAAGCTTATCACAAAGAGTTAGCCCAGGAACCCTGAGGAAGTATTTCATTTCCCTCACCTGTAGTCATGACCTTGTTCTTTTGGTCACTACCTACAACAACTCATGACCACAGGTGAGGACAGGGAGGTAATGGTTGGCTTTTAGGCTTGCTGGTGTTTGCTGAATTTAAGTAGAAAGTGTGTGAAGCTAAAATCTAAAACATGGACCAGTAATCTGTTTATAGGGAAGTAGTATGGACAGAATGAAGCTTTTGAGACAGTAGTGAAAAACATTCTGAGCATCTTCGCATTTGACAGCCAGCTCCATACTGACATTTGCTGGACAATAAACATTCATACAGGTGCCAAGATATTTTGAAAAGAACTGATGGAAAAAAGTATGGAGACTTAAGAAAAAAAAGACATTTTCTTCTGGATATACTGTTCATAAATGGCCATGTTTAAGATAAAGATTTCAGTGTTCACGAAAATTATCAAGACCCCAGGTTTCTACTTTCATATAAGCCATCAAAAACCTATTTTACGCAATGGAGTAGCCTTCTACTTGAAAAATTACTTGTGGTTTGGGACTCAAACGGTTAGAGCGTTGCATGTTTAGTGGCTACCATGGGCAAATGACAGTGAATTATTCAAATTAATCTGTTTTTTTTTTTTTTTTTTTTTTTTTATTCAAATGAATCTCTTTTGTTTTTATTTTGTTTTTTAACCACTGAAATGAAGAACCTGAACAATGCATAGATTTCATTCTCTCAGTTCTGCTGCAACTCCCTATAGATTCAAAACACGATATAGAATGGTATTTAATGGCACTGATTTGTGTTACAGTTTAATTCTATGCAGAGTTAAATACAGGAAAAATAATATAACATAAACATACAATACCTAATAAGAAACAAGTACAAGGCATACTTAATGCACAACTTAAAATCCCTGGACAATAAATTAACATCTACTAAAAGCAGTGCCTTACTGTATGTCAATGAATTGCGCATCTAGGCGAATGACACTTAGCACAAAACCAGACACCACTGTTGTTGAACAGACTCTGAGGTCAGCTTTTGTGCTGCATGTCCAGGCAGAACACAACTGTGATACTCCCACGTTCCAGGAAGACACGTGTGGGGTGCATCAGGCCAAATCTGTGTGTGACTTGTTTCACAAGCATGATGGACACTTTTAGTTAGAAAATTCACCAGATCTCTGTGTTGTAGAAAAATGTGGGATTGTTTGGAACAGCAAGTGAAACACCAAAATAGTCACCTAAAAAACTGTAGCTGAATTGCAAAAGCAGTCAGTGGAAGACTGAGTTAAACTTTACAGGACCTCAGGACACTGGTGGAACTCTCTTACCTTAAAGGACTGGTCCTGTTATTAAAGCTTCATGGGCATGACCTAGTATTAGGACACTTTTTGTCCAGGGAGACAGTTCTAGCTATTTTATATGTGTTGGGCAGTTGATATGCTGTTAATGCCTGAACAACAATGACTATGTTTATATGCACATCAAATTTCATTTAAGGTCTATATACAGGTTGCAGCTATAATCCGAATACGATGTTTATATGCGTACAGGCATTGGAATATTCCTGTATACATGGTTGTTGTAAGTATGCCTGAGTTGCCATTCCTAAATACCTAGCCTACAGCTAAGCTGTTAGCACCCACAATTCCTTGTGGACTGAGCATGCATATATATCACCTTTCAGTGGATTTTCTGACTAAGGTGTTTACATGCAACAAATTTCCGATTAAAACAGACACATAAAACAGGTGATCTCAATTAGTAACTGTTTCCTGCAACTAGGTAAAAATATTTGTGAAGTGAACTTTGCGAACAAGTGGGATCACTGATTAGACTCTTTGAATTGGTTATATGAGGTGAATGTTGTGAGCTGACTCGCAGATCTGCAGATTCATTTTAGTTGTGATTATGGCCCGGCGTGATCAGATTTTTTTTCTGAAATTTTGTTTAAGACATTAGACAGCTGATAGTTTCTAAATAAAATGGTTAATATTGCAGTAATTAACAAATGTATCTGGAAAAACATTTTGGACTATGTAACCACCTGTTTGTAATGAAGTTAAATAAAAAAAATATAGATTAATTAATCATTCAACATTTTATTCAGTTATAACTGTACATAAACATAAACATACAAAACAGTGCATATTAATTAATTAGTAAAAAAAAAAATAGGTAGCATTATCAAAAGTATTCTTTATTCTTTATGACTAATTTTAGAAATGCACTTAATTTTTTTGTTTGCTTTAAATGGCCAGTTTTTATTTGTTAATAGTCTGAATTGCTGGCTGAATTCACAGCGCAGTAGCTGGTTGAAGGGGACCAAACCTCACAGAAACACCTGACTTGGTTCCATTTGACCAGCCACAGCAAGGTGTGTTGATTCATGACAAGTTATGGAATGACAGGAGGACAAAGCTGGTATTAGTACTAGGGTTCCACTGCCTTTCCTCCTCTCTAATGACTCTTGATATTTACCTGTTGAGAGAGAAAGAAATGAAAATTAAAAATGTACAGAGCCACTGGATGCAGTCTGAAAACTGTTTTACATTTTTAAATTCTCTGTAAGTCTGACAAGCAGGATTTGTGGTCATGGTTAAAGTTGTATATTACTATTATTATTGCAGGCCTCCCTTAAAGTTGTATTATTCATACTTTGACTGAACTACCTTTGTTTCACTATACTTTCAAATATATCTCAAATATATCTTACTGTCTCTGTTTTGATGTCTTGTGGTACTATTATTGTTGGAACCTCTATGTTTGGGCTGTTTAGCACCTTACTTGTATGAAAGTGCACAAATTATAAAAACATGTAAATATAAGAGGACAGCAGAACATGGATTCTGACTAAACATAGAGGAAAGGCCTCTTAAGGTTAGAGCGCTGGCAAGACAGAAAGATTAGAACAGCTGCTCGTTCTGTCTGCTCAGTGAGACAGCTAGAGCAGACAGTGATGAGCCCTCAGCGCATGCCTTTGGCCAACCAACCACATAAACAACAGTATTAGCACCTCTCCTGCTACCCACTGTATGGGGCTCTCCTATTAGCCCTGCAACTATTTTTTTCACAACACTGACACAAATGTAGTTATATATGTGTATTTTCAGAAGAAATACAGACAGAAATGCTTTAGCTGTTTTTATTGTTGTTGTTGTTTTTATTTACCTTGATGATAAATCCCCCCTGAAACCACACACTTCCTTACATTCCATAACTGGATTATTCATATGGGGATATAAGGAAGCATGTCTTCACAGGGGGGCAACAACTGGATTTTCTTCTCTGCACAGACAAAGTGTCCTGTCATATGGCACTGTGTCAGCCCTACAGTAACTTTATAGTAGTTTTGAGCACAACAGCGGAGGTAATATACATGCAGAATGGCTGGAAAAGTAAAGAAAAGAAAAAAAAGCAAAATGAAAATGGCTATTCAGGTCTATCTACCTATAGATAGCCTATAGATAGGTAAGCATCTAGCAGCCATTCATGAAATAACCTGAAATGTACTGTCATTGTAAAATAATAAACTGTCATTGTAAAATGAAATTGAACATTACCTGTACTTGATCTCACTGAAGTCCTGTGTTGTATATTTATTGTCATCATCGGCAGATTTACTGGTGTTGTTAAGTAAAGTAAGGGCTAGAGAGGTGTGTAAGGTATATTTAGCTCGAAGCAAATGAAGAACAATCCCCTCTTGAGCTTGAATGTTGTCAACCTAAAGAACTACCGTAGAAATGACATCCTTGAACTGTATTGCTGCCTTTTACTTTGCAGAGGTGTGGAAAAGTGCTGTTAGGTTACAGTAGACCAAAGGTAAGCAATGACAAGTGTGAGGTTGATGACACTCCTATATCTGCTTCCTCCCAGCACACCTTTTCACATGGATTAGTTCTTTCAAATGTGTGATATCCTGCATTTGTGGGTTTGATAATAAAGCAGGGATACTTTAAGTAAATTTGTCCAAATCCAAATCTCAAGTCTTCATTAAATAATAGTGAAAGAAGGCAGGTACTGCTGTTGGATCCTCTGAAGCAATATTTTTTTTTTTTTTTTTTTTTTTTTTTACAAATAGACTACTACCACTTTCTTAGTCCTGTGATGGATTAATCTAATACCAATGACGTAGTAATATGTTTCTCTTTAAGAGCTAGACTGTTAATCGCTCAATTAGCAATACCTGACCACTTACATACAGAACAAAACAACAACAAAAAAATTTGTAGCTTTTCTAAAACATTTTAACACCTCTCTCTAAAAGTTTGTCCTAATAATTTAATGATCTTCTCCACACCTCTCTCTCTCTCTCTGTCCCGCTTTGTTCCATCCTCGTCTTAGCCCAGCTTGTGGATTCTGCCCAGGCATGTCTTCCTGCTCCCGGCCTTTTCTATTGCTCCGTCTCCCTCACCCCCCACCCCCGCCCTCCCGTGCCATGATGGCCTCCCACCTGTTGGTGTCCTTTAGAAGCCCGGGCCTCTCCTGCGCCTGCTGTCCAGCCCAATCAGGGCCATGACGTGGGAGAGCAAGTCACACCTTTCAGCTGTTCACACTAGGCCCAAGACACCCAACACCCTTCACTCCTCTTTTTATGCTGAATTTCAATGCTTCTGAAAGAAAGTGAATCCTAATGCATGGCCCCAGAAACAACTGCAGGAAAATTTATTGCCAGATAGTGGGTATGGTTGTGGCTAAAACCAACCTGCTTTCTAGGTACTGTTACTGCGTTCTAGGCTCGGATAAGCTTAGATTCTAGCTTCAATACACTTTGATTATTTACATGTGTTATTCACTGTGTTCTTTATTTCAACTCCTTTACATACTTAATATACAGTGTGTTTATACATGTGTATAAACCCGTTATATATAAAATATATAAAATGTAATGAACAATTATTTGTTTTTATTTTCATTATAACTGCTTTCATAATCACAAAATGACAAAATCATTTTGTCAACCATTAATGTTGTTTCATAACTTGATAAAGCAATAGGTAAAAATGAAAAACAAAATGAAGTTGTTCAGCGTTAAAATTATTGGGTTGTCCAATGTCTTGTTTTTTCTAAATTAATCCTGATTTCATTGCACATCTGACTTGCTATTGACTTGATTTAGCTCTACAAGAGAAACAGGAGAGCGCTGGCTCTATTTTCCCCTGCAGCAAGCATGGCAGTATCCTGAAGTCAGCACCTGTGTTCTAAAACTAGCCCGAGCAACAGGAGCCCTGGACCCATTCACAGAAAGCCAGGGCTATAGACGAAGCTTACTCTGAAACCTAATGCCCTGCAGTATTTTAACTGTGTAAAGCATCCACAAAGCATCCTAGACTCATTTCTCCTCACATGTAATACTTACAAAATGAAATGTTTCCATTTTCAGGTTTCATGGCCATCATGACTGCTATTGTAATGGACATAGTATATAGTATGTAGTATATGGACATAGAATAATAAAGTTCATATCATTCCATTGTATAAAAAATTCACATTCAAATGTATGGGCTGGGCATTAAAAACAAAATAGGTGACAATTCTTTCCCCTGGGCTCCATAAAAAAAGCAAACAGAAAAAACAAGACTTCCCAGTGTTGATGTCAGTTCCAGACTAGTTTTATTTTTAACTCAGGCACACACTGGCTGAGGTCCAGCTTGCTAATAACTTTGTTCCTCTCTGTCACATGAATTTGTAAGCCAGCATCCCTTTGTATTTCAGAGGTCATGGCTCTTTTACTCATAGCAACAAAAACGACATGTGATGTCCCCGGGGATGGCACAGCGTGAAAGCTGATCTGGGCTCTGATGGCATACGTATATGGTTCAGAACCATTTCAGAAACAGAGAACACCTACCACTGACCTCAGTTCAGAACTTACACATCAGCTGCTGTGACTTCCCATCTGAGCTGAATTGTATAGCTAAACTAATCCCCTAAGCCATTCCTATTCTCAGTGTTGTCTAGGGCCCACATATTCAACAGCTGACCAATGTTTTTAAAGCAGGTGGATGGATCTTTATTCTGCTTAAGAGCATTTCCTCTAATTACATTCCTTTTACACCAGATCCAGAGCAGTTTATGTCTATGACATTTGTGGTAGGTCGTGCAGTATATAAGATAACGGGATAAGATATGGCTGGATGCAAACAAATTTGCATTCACCATGGGTTCTGGATGGCAAAAAGGACAGGGTAGCTCTATTTTTTACAATTTATCTAAACAAACAAACAAACAAACAAACAAACCAAAAAACAGAATTTCAAATTTTTGAAAATGTGTGTCCAAGACATTTGGTAAAATCAAGAGAATATAGTTTGAAAAAAGTTTTTGCCATGACCCAAGTCACCAGACCTGATTTTTTTTTTATTTTTTAGAAACATTCCTTTTAAAATCATTTTATAATTATCTTAACATACTATACATACAAAACATTTGACCATTTTTGTTAAATGTTGGGCAAAGTAACATCTGCAAAACTCAACATTGCATATCTTGTTTATTTTCATTTTACCCTACGGGGATGTAAATTTTGCACTCAACTGTATCTTAAGACAACATTTTCACATATTTACTGGGATATTTTCATCAATGAAATGGCATAAACACAAACAGTAATACATTGACAGCCAACAGCACTGACATATCTGACTTCTGCAAACAAACACTGCAGAATATCATTTCTTTCATAGCATCCCTGCTGAAAAAACAATAGAAACCCTCATAGAATTTGTAATGGTTTTAATGGTAATAATGGGAATTGTATTGGTTTTAATGGTAACTGTAAAGGGGCCCTGTGGGTCTCTACTGGTAATTTGCTTCCTTCTATTGGTGGCATGTTATGTCTAGTGGATACCAATAAGCACCAGTAATGGTAATAGTAATGGATTTAATGGTTAGCTGATTGTTTGTAATGGTATTTGTAGGGAAAGCATTAGAATTTCTGTGATGGTTTCTTTTTTTTTTTCAGCAGGGATTGTATAGTAAATATGAGCTCTTACCTGAACAAAGCACCTAACAGAGGGAATAAGATGTACTATATACTGTACATGACCAAACAGTCATAATAAAGTTATGCTTGTAGCCCAAATTATCTACACTGCAAGAAATTATATCTTGGTGAGGGAAACATTATCTTAAATATACATATTATGATACAACAAATACAGTTATTAAGATTATTATTAGACTTTCATTTCAATCTTGAAAGTGTATTGTTATATTGTCAGATTTCTATAAATAATTTTGCTTATTTCAGGCCTTCATTAAAAATAAATAAATAAATAAATAATAATAATAATAATAAAAAAGAGGAATTTTACCTGCCAATAAAATGAAATCAGTTTAATAATCTTACTGGTTTCAATCTTATAATACAAAATTATAATCTTATATTCCTATAATACTGGTTTTAATCTTGTACAAAATATTAAAATATAATGCTATCAATTTGACTATATTCAAGATATTTCCACATATCAGTCTTGCAGTGCAGCATTAAAACATGTAGCATTAAAAGGACCTGTTGCTGGCAAAACAGTTAAAGTTAAAGGTGAATTCCATCCTTGGGGATGCCAGTTGCTCGGGCTGAGCTTGAAACAGCTGTCTCAGAGAGCCCTGGCCCACACCAAGAGGGATCAGAATAGAAAAGGTCAAAGGAGACCTGTATTTAGGCTTGTAAAAGTTAAAACAGGTGCCAGTCAGAGCCAGTAGATGACAGTTTTATCTCAGATGAAAACATGGACATACATAGAGAGGAAAATGATGACAGCAGGGCCTCATAGGGGTAAAAAAGATCTTTCAGCTGCAAACATATTTTACATGTTAAAATGGAAACTGCTATTTTTGTTCCTTTATTGTAAGTAAGTTTTCCTGGATTATCAACTAAAACTATTTTGGCCCATATCTATTATGGCCAATACATTGATTAGCATGTTACGCCTCAATGTCCTGTAAAAGAAAAGCGCAATCAGTGGTAGGACACTAAATAGCAGGTGACCAAATGGGAATATTACAGGAAATGCCTTTCTGACCTGACCCACACTGTCACATCCAGTTTTACTGAGGCACATGAAACACACAAGGTGTCAAAATAGAGTGTGTGTGGCTTCAATTGGTGTCAACTATACCCTGTTGTAAAAGAAGGACAGACCTCCTGAATAAAGTGTGACAAGTGATGCCTGGGACATGGATCATATAGTAACAAGTAATATATTTTAAAAGGTTTGCCCCATTCTAATTTGTTTATTTGTTAGACTGGTGGACTGGAAACTCACTATGTTTCTATACTTGCTTGCTTGATGATATGGAAAAGCAGCTGACACTACAAATTATTATTTTGATTAAGAAAATATGGGAATTAAAACAACCGTGAAGCAGTGTTTTATGTTTACACAAAGATCCACCAGATTCTACACGACCCACCAAACAGCATTTAAATTGCATTTAATGAAATTATCAGCATGAAATAAACAACTTCCAAACTGTCATGACTATGCAGCAATAAAATGTCTTGTATGCATATGAACTTTATTCATATAAAACACACAACTACAGCAAAAACATTGTTGACAATCAGGCTCTGAACCATGCTTTCATTCTGGTAAAAGAAATAAGTTATGCCACGTTTCCTTAGTTTTTTTTTTTTTTAGCTACAATCTGGTTTTATAGTTTTATAGGATTTTTAAATGATTATTAATTGGGTGTAAATATATGTTTAATTCTGTTAAAGTCCCCATGAAGTGCCTTGAAACGTGCAGCGTTATTCGATTTGTTGACGTAATTTCCACTGAAACAGGAAGTCAGAGTGGGACATATTGAGTGGCTCCTCCCCCTTTTTAAATAGCCAATCACTAAACAACAGCAACTTCGGCAAGGTGATTTTTATAATGTTGGTGGCGGGACACTTCAGATTCTAGACAGCATTTGATTGGACGGAAAATCTGGTGAGAAGCTGAAGTGCAGAATGATGTCATTGAAACAGTATTCGTATCCGTATTGGTGGTAAATTTTGACTGCATTAATCTTCTTGTTTTGGAGCACACTAGCTTATAGATAACCTTAAGACTAACATATTCATACTAAAAGCAACAAAATTTCAATTTTAATTTCATGGGGACTTTTAAGGATATCATTACATGTTATCAAGCATTTACTCAGTAATAAGAGTATATTATATAAAACATCATAACATGCAGCCTAGAAAAATGTATACATTGCTTTGAAAAAGTATATTTCAGTAAACAACAACAGCAGCAGCAGCAGCAGTAATGATAATTATAATAATAAGAACAATGATTAACAAGAATAATCGTAATAATCATAACAAAAAGAAATAGAAGATATTGAGATTGACCATTTTAAAGCATAAAAAAGAAAACAGCAACAACAACAACAACAACAATAACAACAATAATAAATGTTGTCTATTAGGGGAAACAATTACTGTATTATCTGCCCAGCAGTTACAGTTTAATGCTAAAATGCTAATGAGACAGGACAGAAATCTAGATGGTACTCCATTTAGACTAAAAAGCAGACTAGATTTAGTCTATATTTAATCTTAGACAGTGTTTAATACGTTTTAACTTCGTCCAAAAACGCATACAATCGTAGTATGTCAAATAATACGTGTATTTGTTTTTGACATACTGTTTAATACATTTAATATTGCACCGTTTGGATTTGGATACTTCTATACTAACACTACGAATTTTACTTCACATCTCATTATACTGACATACTATTTAGCAGGACAGTACGTGGGTACGGATGTGTAGCACACTTCCCTCTGAGCTGAAGGAGAAAGTTGATTGGACCGCTCACCGCTCTTGTTGTTTTACGAAAGAGCAAAATGGCGGCGCCCACACAGGCTGCGAGTCTCGTGCAGAAGTAGCAAAGGTTGAAAGAAATGAACGAACCACTAGTCACAATTTTGAATAATAATCCAAGTTAGTTATTCTAAGCCTTTGGGTGTTTTAACAGGGTTAGTAGACGATGTGACGTGTTAACCAGTTTACACTCCAGCGTTATCAGGGTCGAACCTTTACAACTTGTGGATTAAGGTGACAGGTAAACACGAAGGAGCATTTTATTCCAAACGCAGGTTATGATATTGACTCGTCTACGTTGCGCGAGGGTGCTGCAGCTCACCCTTGCAATCATAAAACCGGACGCCGTCGCTCATCCTCTAATACTGGAGGTGAGAGGAGGATAGGGATATTGTTGCCGTCTGTGTGCGTGTATGTCTAGGACACCCTGGTCCTGAAGTACCCCTGTCCTGCATATTTTTTTCTGCTCCCAACACACCCGATTGAACCAGTCAACTAATTATTAGCCACTTCTTGAGTGTGGATGTGTCAGAGAAGGGAAAACTCACACTCACACACATACACACACACAAAACAACTGTATAGGGCATGGGGGGTACTCCAGGACCGGGGTTGGGAATCTGTGGTTTAGGAGAAGGGTAGCTGAACGTCCAGACAAATATGGATGTTTGCTTACAAAGTGGGTGTGAACCTTGTGAAGTATTGTTTTTCGATGTTGAGCCACAATGACACCGGTTACCTTTTACTGGTACTACAATGACCCCGGTTACCTTTTACTGGTACTACAATGACCGTGGATGTGTCAGAGTTTAGCACATGAGATTCAACTTATAAGTTGATTGCCAAGCCTTCGTGAGCTGAATTTGGTGTATTCTTCATTCATTCATCCATCCATCCATTCATCTTCTGTAATCCCTTTATCCTGGTTAAAGTTGTGGTTTATCTGGAGCCTATCCCGGGAACACTGGGATTGAGGTGGGAATAAATCCTGGATGGGACATCAGTCCATCACAGGGCACCATTCGGGTATCATTAAAGATCAATAGATTATGTGAAATAATCACTAAAATGATTATTATTAGGAGTAGTAGTAAATAGTAATTGAATGCTTTGTAATAGTAAAACATTTGAGTCTTTTACAGGCTACTATTTATGCTGAGTGATATTTACATATATACTTAAGATCTTTGGGTCAAAGATAGGCTGTTTTGTGATTGAACAGTCCCTTCACAATTCACTGTGAGGTTTGTTGAGCCAGTTATGGTATTACAATGCAATACTGTAATTGCATTTTTAATGGTCAGTTCATTGCCAACCTAATAAAGCCTGTGGCAGCTTTTGTGGTTGGTCATGTGGAATATAAATTTGGAACCCTTGGAAAACTTTAGTCTAGGCAACTTTAGTGATCTGGATCTTCAAAGAGGGTGGCAGAGTTGATAGCATTGCCATCTCACAGATCCAGGGTCCCTGGATCGATACTGAGTTTGGGTTACTGACTGTGTGGATGTTCTTCCCGTGTCTGTGTGGGTTTCCTTTGGGTTACCAGTTTTTCTCTCACCTGCCAAAAAACATGCTGGTTGGGCAATTGGCAATGTTATATTCCCATCCTCATGCCCAGTGTTCCCAGGATAGGCTTCAGATCCACCACGACCCTGACCAGGATAAAGCGGTTACTGAAGATGAATGATACAGCTGATGCAGCTGTACAGTGGTTCAGCTTCAAAGAGATACAATTATCTTTAGTTCTTTTGGCATCCAGGCTGTGGTGCTTTATTCTGCGCGTGTGGATGCAAATGAAAGTGATTAATTGAAATTTGGGTGAAATCTAACATTTCCCACTGTTTTTAAAATTTGAAATGCCCTTGATTGGAGAAGCCTTCAACGTTTTGAGTTATGACTTTGGATTTTGATAATTTTTAGATGAACGATAAATATTTTCCATATTCTCTCTGCCTTAATATACTTGTTAGATAGACAGATGGATCTGTCTGCCTTTTTATATATCTATAGACAGGCAGACAGACACTTTATTAATCCTATAAAGGAAGTTGGAGAATTATAGCAGCCAACTTCATGATGTGAGACTGGAGTACAATAAAAAGCAGCAAACAGATAGCTAATGAAGACAAAATGCTAAATAATTAGTTCATGACTTGCCTGCAATGGCTGTTTGATCCAATGATAGTTTTAGAAATAACAATGATACAAAAATTGCATACCTTTAGGGTAAAATAAAGAAGGCAAATATATATATATATTTTAATGTGTTAGCTTCATTGTTGTTCCTTCATTATCACCAATACCATAAATAGCCAAGTAGTGAATGTGATATAAATGTTACAAAATCATTTGAATGTCCAGTATTGGCTGAGAGGACTGGCAAAATGTCTTAAACATTTTTTTATACTTTGATTTTGCCTTATGTTTTGAAATCTCCTCTTGCATGATACACCCACATTCATTTTTTTTTAACTTATTGAAATTGTATTTTTTTTGTATCTAAATGGAAAATATCTGTATCTTCCTTTTTGCTTCATGTAGCAATTCATTTACTAATTAATTTTAAAATATTGTATTTTTATGTTTAAGGCCCTTCATCAGAAAATTCTAGAGAACAACTTCATCATTGTTAGAAGGAAAGATCTCCTCTGGAGAAGAAGTGATTCAGAGAGGTTTTATGCAGAGCATAAAGGTAAGGAAGAATGTTTTGACTCTTACAGATGTGGACTGTATGCATTTCATATTCAAGGCAAAATAAAAGGATGAAATTGTGTACTGGGTACTGATCTTTATTCCTAACCAACAATTTACTGCATAAGTGTTCCTTGAAAGGGCCAATTTATGGCAGTGTAATAGCTATCATTTCTCTCACAAACAACAAAATATTGCTCTCTTTTGCCAACTTGCATATGTCATTCATAATCCATCTTAGAGAAGTCTGCTGCATCTACAGCATCCCATTTGAAAGCATGCTTACAGAGTAATATCCCAGGCTACCTGCTTGCCTAATTGAAATCCATTTACATTTGTGTTTCCATTGTAGGACGGTTCTTCTACCAGCGACTAGTTGAATTCATGTCAAGGTATGAGTAAGACATTATTTAATTATCATCTTCCTCACCATCTCTTCACCATCATTTTTCATAAAGCAGCCTAAAGAAAATTCCAATTTAGAAATTATAGAGTAAAGAAAATGTGGGTAGTGTTGGACACAAAGATTTCATTGTGTGAGACTGTAAATTAATCATTTTCAGGTGTTTGCCTTTGTAAATTCAGTTTTTCATTCAAATATTAATTGGATCACATAGCATTAATTATGTGTTTTTGACCTTCAGATTACTGACAAACTGCAGTATTATAAGGTGTTATGACATTTTGGTTAAAAATGATGAGGATACTTTACTGTTCTGTGGTGTTTATTTATTTTTTTTATTTTTAATTAAAATAAAATTTCTGAAAGAAATGTAAAGTTCTACCTCTGAAACCTTGAGATAAACTTGGTTTTATAAGATCTTCATTGAGGATGAACATAGGGTGAACGCAACGTAGGCGGCCTTGGCCAATGAGTATCCACGTGTCGTTTATACTCTGACAGAAAAGAACAGTCTTGAAGCCTGAGTATGGCAAGCCAGAGGAAAACGTAACTTTTATCTGCCTGTGTTACACATACAGTATGCTCCACGAGAGTATTAAAAAGCAAGTTTACTACTGTTCTTGCTGGTTTTGTGTATAAATGTTTTGGAATATTATAAAGCCTTCAGGGCAGAGAAAATCTAATATTGTATATATAAAAATATAGAAAAGCTAACATCAGATAACATTAGCATTAAATATTACTGACATTCAATGTGCTTACATAAATTGAACTTGACCTGTAAGACGTGCTTGTGTTTTTGCACAGAAACATGTATTGTAGGTTCTAATGCATTTTATTGTTGTTAAATGTTTTCCAACTTATATTAAAGGCAGAATATTTTAGGAAAAATATTTTTTAAAAAATGTCTTGTAATTCAGATCTTAGAGAATACATTCAGAAAACTAAAACTGAAAAGTATTGAAAAGAATATATGATCATGATGTGGTCTGAATAGCCTCAAAATAGCTTTGTCTGCTGAGGTTATTACCATTTATTAGTTATTTAATGAGATTACAAGATTGCTTAATGAGAAACGTGTATATATATATATATATATATATATATATATATATATATATATATATATATATATATATATATATATATATATATACACACACACACAGTATATCATTTCTTTGTCACTGGGCAAACATACAAAATCAGCAGGGGATCAAATACTTTTTTCCCCCCACTGTATGTTAGATAGAACCTTATAAATTTGAGCAATCTATCTAATAAATTTCAGCAAATCAGGTTTTTGCTGGCTAGAATGACAAATCTTTCATGTCTCATATCTCAAAATGGCTCTTCACCCAGATAGAACCTTATAATACCAAAATCCTGAAAAATGTGCTGTCAGATAGTTATTTAAGCTTCAGAACATGAGGTAAATATTGTAGGCTATACTGGTAATACTGTTAAGATTCTTAAAGGATGGCTTAGCCTAAGATGATGATGATGTATCCGGTTAGTTGTTACCATGGCAGCCAGTCATCAGGCAGATTTACTGCCTGTGAAAACAAAGATGAAACGTGAGCACGCCACTTGAAGTGATATCAGTTTGCTGGCTCTGCTATTTGGATTCCCACAAAAGAAGCAGCTCTTTATTTTGATATTCCTGCTGTTTATATCAGACATGTGCATGAACAATGTTCTAGTCCTTTAGAGACAAATACACAGAAACACAGGGCAATGTGTTTATATTTCCCTTTACATCTAAATAGGGTTACTTTTAAAACAATAAAAAACAAACCCAGAATTAATCTATGCTAGTCATGAACAACTTTCTAGTCCTTTAAAGATAATGTTCATGTCATATCTCTGTCTTATTTTACACGAAAGGGGTGTGGCGATAAACATGATTTATCGCCACACCCCAACATTTACCAACCATGGAGGGTGAAAGCTGTCACGTGTATGTTTCATTTATTACTGAATGCAAGAGAGCAAAATTGGCTGTCCTCTGGGTTGGAGGGATGGCATACTCTCTCTCCCCTGTCACTCACAACAACACTAGCCAACTGTGGGCATTGCTTATGGCACGAGCTCATGTATGTGGAAGATGGTGGACAGCACTTTTCCTCCGAGTGTGATACAGCATGAGGAGCAGTTCAAAAAGATGCAGCTGACTGGCTTCACATGTCTCGGAGGAAGCAATTCCTGGTTGGTAGATGTTGCTTGATAGGGGCGAGCCGGCTGGTGGGTGGGAATTGGCCAAGATCAAATTAGGGAGAAACTGGGTGAAAAATCCCCAAAATAAATCTTAAAGATAATTTTACCATATCAACGATTATACATTTTTCTTTTTTTTTCTTTAAATATGGTTACTATTAGACTTTTAGAAATTATTTGAAGCACTTGCCCTGTGAATGAGCTATTACTACAGAAATATATTATATCTAAATATATTAGAACAATTACATTAATATAAACCTGTGATTAGAATTACAACTGGCACGACTGTCAGAGCTGCTGTTATACTAAATTAATGAACATCATCTGAGCGATCAGATTCAAAAATTCTGTGTGCTGTGGTATAAACTGAAATAGTCATACTGTTCACTTTATACAACACCAGTATAAATGATGTGACAAAAAGTTATTTCTAGGTTAACCATTCTTCTTGAAGGTATGTAGTAGCTGAGATTGGATGTTTGTTGTTTCCACTTCAGTGGTCCAATGAGAGCTTACATCCTAGCAAGAGAGGATGCTATTACCCACTGGCGGGAGCTGATGGGTCCCACTAAAGTGTATCGAGCGCGGTACACATCACCCAGGAGCATTCGAGCACAATATGGGCTCACTGACACCAGGAACACAACTCACGGCTCAGGTACTTGCTGACATGATCGTGCAGAATGTGATGTGTGCATCCTGAAATAAATTCAAGATTCCGAATTAAATTACGCCATAGAGCATCAAAGTCAACTAATATCCACACAGTCTACAAGTGCCAGCTTGGGAAATTCATTATGGTTTGGCTCCTCGTGAATCAAAATATTGTGTATGTTAAGATTCTCAGTGGGTCACAATATTATAATAATTTCACATTATATCACATCTTTTCATTCATAATGTTTTAACTAAGTGAGGAGGAAGCTGACAAATCCACAGAAACACCAGGCAATGTGTTTACAGCCCCCTTTACAGCGTTACTTTTTAAAGCGTTACTTTTTACAGCCCCCTTTACAGCGTTACTTTTTAAAGCAATAAAAAAATCATAATTAGTCAGTTGCTGATATTCTTTAGCAAGGATTTTTTTTCTTAAAAATCAAAAATGCATTAATTTATTAATTACAGGGTTTGTACAATGTACTTGAATTTGGCTTTTTGAAATTTAAGTACTGGAAAACAGACATTTTTATCTAGTGGTACTAAAAAGTGCTTGAATTATACAATAAATAGGACATTGCTAAATAACTTAAGTGTTTAGTTCCAATAAAACACGAATACAATCCTTTCACTCAAAATATGACTCCCCACTTCAGCCCCTCCCCTCATTTTAACAGAGACAGCTCCGGTCCTCTTTTCGGACCCTCTTTTTTTTCCCTCAAAAGCACCTAGCGACAAATCTAGTGACTTTTTGGGCAAACCTTAGCTACTTTCCGTAACAGAGAGTGGCCAGTACTGCCCCGCGAGCTCCAGGTCCTGCTCCCCCCACCCCTTAGACACACCTCTCTCTGCGGTTACTCTGTTCAGTGTGGGGCAGAGAGGAGCAGCACATTCATTCACTTCTAACTTTCTCTGTGAGTTATCATTTTACATGTAAATATAGCTGAAATCACAGCACACCTGTTGTCTTTAACTTTTGTGTATGGTGATTTTGTCAGATGACGTCGGTTATAAAATCCGGATTTTAACAGTGCAGAGCAGCAGCTTGTAAATGGCTTGGAAGTGACTACTGGTTAACATGTAGACTTGGGCTGTGTTTCAGTCACTATTTCATACTCGTTCCGTTGTCTGACAACAGAAAGAGAAAAAAATATGTAAATGAGAACAGCTTTATTGGGAATTCGGCTGTATTAAAATACAGTATGTGAGCACAGAGAGTAGGAAAGAAGCAAACGGATGTAAAGTGCTGACACTAGGCCGAATGAAAATATGACGCAGTGATGTAATGAATATGCCAATTAGCGCATATAGTCCTTGACAGTCCTGGAATTTCATTATGAAGCATCTGTACGAACCTTGTAATTAGGCTTCATTTAATTCAATATGCATAAATTTGCATACTTAATAAAACAGAAAACAAGAAATCAAGTCTTAGAATGATGTTAGAAACATTAAAATGCTTATTGTGAAGAGAGGTTTTTTAAAATTGTTTATTCAAGATTATACCATCATACTATTGTGATTTCTATGCTGTTTTTCAGTCCAACATCAATAAAAACATTATTAAGAAAAAAAAACGAAAAAAAAACAAACTTTTGAGATTTTGTTTAAAAAAAATCACAAAAATACTCTTCTCTCATGGATATCAAACAATTGCAAACATAACACAGGTTTATCAAAAAATATTTTAAAAAAAAAGTTGTTAAATATAGGTGTGCAACATTTATTGGCACCCCTATGAATTCATATGTGAAAAATATATTTGAAGTATATTCCCATTGATATTTTACATTTTTTTAGTACACCTGGGTGACTTGAAATAGGAAATTGTTCAACCATGACTTCCTGTTTCACAGGGGTATAAATATGAGGTAACACATAGGTCAAATTCCCTTAGTCATTCATAACAATGGGTAAGACCAAGGAATATAGCTGTGATGTGCAGTAAAAGGTTGTTGAGCTTCACAAAATGGGAAGTGGCTATAAGAAAATAGCACAAGCATTGAAAATGCCCATTTCCACCATCAGGGCAATAATTAAGAAGTTCCAGTCAACTGGAAATGTTCAATCAACCTGGAATTGGACGTGTGTCTATATTGTCTCAACGCACTGGGAAGAGGATGGTTCAAGTGGCCAAAAAATCTCCAAGGATCACAGCTGGAGAATTGCAGAAGTTAGCGCGCACAGAAAGATAGCCATATGGAAAAGTACCTCATGCCCACGGTTAAATATGGTGGTGGCTCTTTAATGTTTCGGGGCTGTTTATCTGCCAGAGGACCTGGACATTTTGTTAGGATACATGGCATCATGGACTCTTATCAAATATCAACAGATATTAAATGAAAACCTGACTGCCTCTGCCAGAAAGCCTAAAATGGGCCGTGGTTGGATCTTCCAGCAGGACAATGATCCAAAACATACATCAAAATCAACACAAAAATGGTTTACTGACCACAAAATCAAGGTCCTGCCATGGCCATCCCAGTCCCCTGACTTGAAACCCATAGAAAACCTGTGGGGTGAACTGAAGAGGAGAGACCACCAGCGTGGACCTTGAAATTTGAAGGATCTGGAGAGATTCTGTATGGAGGAATGGTCTCAGATCCCTGGCCATGTATTCTCCAACCTCATCAGGCATTATAGGAGAAGAGCTGTTATCTTGGCAAAGGGAGGTAGCACAAAGTATTGACTAAAAGGGTGCCAATCACTGTTGCACACCTATATTTAACAAAAATATATATTTTTTAATAAACCTGTGTTTTGTTTGCAATTGTTTGATATCCATGAGAGCAGAGTATTTTTGTGAATTGTTGAACAAAAGATCAAAAGGTTATAAAGACAATTTTTCACAGCCTTCTTTGTGGAGGACAGTGTGTATATATAGCAGGAAGCAATTTAGCCAAGGGCGGTGGAGCTCAGCCTCCTTCAAAGTTGCGAACCTTCAGATAATGCACTTACAGGTGAATGGTTGTGAGTGGAAAAAACACAGAAATTACCATATTTCTGTTGAGTATTAATATATACACTCATCATCCACTTAATAGGAACAACCATGTGCCTGCTTATTTATGCAATCATTCAATCATGTGTCAGCAGCACAATGCATAAAATACTGCAGATACAGTTCAAGCACTTCAGTTAATGTTCACATCAAACATCAGAATGGGGAAAAATCGCTGTGATCTCTGTGTGTGATCTTTGATTGTGGCATGGAGGTTGGTACCAGACGGGCTGGTTTGAGTATTTCAGAAACTGCTGATTTCCTGGGAATTTCACACACATACAGCAGTCTCTAGAATTTACACAGAATGGTGCGAAAAACATTGAGTGAACTACCGTTCCTTGTTGATAAGAGAGGTCAGAGGAAAATGGATGTGTTGTGCATTCTGGGATGCTTTTCTGCTCACCACGGTTGTAAAGAGTGATTATTTGAGTTACTATAGACTTCCTGTCAGCTCAAACCAGTCTGGTCATTCTCTTCTTATCTCTCTCATCAACAAGGTGTTTGAGTCTTCAGACCCTCTGCACACAGGATGTTTTTTGTTTTATGCACCATTCTGTGTAAACTCTAGAGACTGTTGTGTGTAAACCAGCTAATCTGGCACCAACAGCCATGCCACGGTTAAAGTCACAGAGATCACACTTTTTCCCCATTCTGATGTTTGATGTGAACATTACCTGAAGCTCTTGACTATCTGAATAATGTGAACAGAATTTGCTTATCATGTGTGCTCACTCTAAAATGATCTGAATCAATATAAGAGTTCACTAACAATATAACAACATAACTGCAGATGAATGGTCAGAACAGGCTGTTGTGGGAGTAATCTATTCTCCTGCTGTTCCTAACCATCTACAAATCGATTTCTTCATGCAATCTTTTTTTCAGTGACCAAGTTCTCACAATTGCACACATCTAATAGACTGAATGAAGCCACATACACAGTCAGCACACATCCATTTGTAAACAAACTGTGCTATGTTCATGGAAGTGGATTTTATGGTGGAGGTTTCCAATGGATATACAATTACTGATTGTGTGTGTTTTGTTGCCTGTGAATGCTGCTGTCAGCATCAGTTCTTCTGCTTGTCTCTGTGCTTTTACTTAAGCTAATTAAAATTTTTGTGTGCTCTCACAGATTCGTCAGAGTCAGCCGAAAGAGAGATTGCTTTCTTCTTTCCAGAGTTCAGCGTTCAGCACTGGCTAGAGATGGAGGAGCCATGTTTTAGGGCAGGGCATGTTGAATACGACGAGCAGAGACAAATCCATACTGCACTAAAACACATCTAACCATTGTACTTGCTTATCCAGAAACAGCTCTACTGTATATAAAGACCTGAAAGGACTGCTTATGCTGAATATTGTGCTATTTTCTTGTATTTAACCATCAGTTGCTGACCAGGTGCTGTTGTTACCTTCTTCGATTTATGAATTATAGAATCTTCATTATTTTCAAATATTTGAAAATACATCATTGTGTTATCATGGTGTTATACAGTCATGTGAAAAAATAAGTATACCCATGGAAATTGTTGGCTTTTTTATTTATTTTTTAATTTTTTAATTTTTTAACATATTTGGACAAGCAAACATTTGATCATCTTTGAGACGGTGCCTATTAATAAAGTTGATATACTTGAACAAAACCACAAGGAAAAATAGAATTTCAATAATTTATTAAACAGAAATATCAATAGATGTGATATTGTTCTGTGGAAAAAGTAAGTACACCCTTGGCCTCAGAAGCTAGTATTGCCCCCTTTAGCAGAAATAACTTTTTGTAGGCGTTTTGCATAATTGTCCACGAGGCTTGCTGGAATTTTTGACCACTCTTCCATGCAATATTCTTTCAGTTGCAAGATGTTTGAAGGTTTTCTTGCATGTACTGTCTGTGTCAATTCCCCCCACAACATTTCAATGGGATTCAAATCCAGGCTTTGACTAGGCCATTCCATAACCCTCCATTTCTTCTTTTTGAGCCATTCCTTGGTGGATTTGCTAGTGTGCTTAGGATCATTATCCTGTTGAAAGGTCCACTCTTGGTTCAACTTCAACTTTTGGAGAGATGGCCTCAGATTATCTTCAAGCACTCTTTGATATTATGCAGAATTCATAGGTGAATCAATGAATGCAAGCTGTCCAGTCCCTGAGGCAGCAAAGCAACCCCAAACCATAACATTTCCACCACCGTGCTTCAGGTGCTTCTCCTGAAAAGCTGTCTTTGGTCTGCACCAAACATGTCTGCTGTTACTATGGCCAAACAACTCTATCTTTGATTCATCTGTCCCGAGCACATTATTCCAAAAGGCCTGGTCTTTGCCTGTATGCTCATTGGCAAACTGTAGTCTTGCAAAGGCTTTTTCCTGGCACGCCTCCCATGCAGGTCAAATTTGTGAAATCTCTTTCTGATTGTAGAAGTATGCACTTTAACACAAACAGCTGCAAGACTTACTAACAGATCCTGTGATGGAATTTTGGGGTTCTTGGAGACTTCTTTTTGCATCTTGGACGGTCTGCTCTTGGACTGAATTTGCTGGGACGGCTAGTCCTGGACAAATTGGCAGTTCTTTGAAATCTGCACCATTTGTAGATGATTATCCTTACAGTGGAATGATGTATTTCAAATCATTTGGAGATCTTTTTAAGTCCCTTGCCAGACTCGTAGGCATCCACAACCATTTTTCCGAAGGCCTTACAGAACTCTTTAGATCTTGGCATGATGACACCACACACCTCAATAGCAATGGGAACACCAGACACTAGACGTGAGAGGTTTATATAACACCTGCACTCCCTAAGCAGGTTCTAATCACTGGCACCCAATCTTGAACACCTGATTCTAATTTTATGGATTTGAAGGTGTGATAACTGTAGGGGTGTACTTACTTTTTCCATGTGACTGATCTGTTTTTTTGTTAATTTAAATTGTGAAAATTACTACAGAATGTCAATATTATGTGTCATTTGATAGTGTGTCAACTTTATTAATAGGCACTGTTTCAAAGAGGATCAAATGTTTGCTTGTCCAAATATGTAAAAAATTATTCCATGGGGTGTACTTATTTTTCACATGACTGTAGCTTAGCCTGTTCCGACACTCCATGTCAAACCAAAGGCGATTAACTTATTATTTTGGTTATCACATTCATTCATTAAGTCATTCATCTTCAGTAACCGCTTTATCCTAGTCAGGATCACAGTGGATCCAGAGCTAATCCTGGTAACACTTGGTAAAAAAAGCGGGAGAATTCAACCAGATGGGACACCAGTCCTTCACAGGGCAACATTCACACACCCATTCACACCTTGGGGTAATTTCCATAGCCAATCCGCATACCTGCATGTTTTAGACAGTGGGAGGAAACCAGAAAATGCAGAGCAAACCCACACAAACATGGGAAAAACTGCACAAACAGTAACCTGGGTTCAGGATTGAACCATGGAGCTGTGAGGCAGCAATGATACCCACTGCACCACCGTGCTGCCTAGTTATTATATTAATTTGTTAAATGCTCCCCAATAAAATACCATTTGCCACAATAGTAAAAGTGAATTAGTCATCAAACCTTTAAAAGGCACTCTTGATTAACAGGAAAATTACATACAATTGGTGTGCTGTCCTCATAAAACAGATGTAACCATGTGTTTTTGTTTATACTTTTAGATAAATAGCTTAAGAGGCCTTCTGGTGTTTGCTTTGATTGTCATAAATCTACTCTGTTTTTTTTTGTTTTTGTTTTTTTTCCAGAATAGCATTTCAAATAACACTGTTGCCCCTATTATAATGAAGACATGGCAATGGAGAATCATAAATAAAAGCAAGCATCTGGTTTAAATGAACTAAACGTGACTTTCACACAAAACTACATAGTCTAATAAAGCCTGTTTGATTGAGACCACATTTACACACCTGTGCTTCTGTCAAAAATCAGACCTCCCTTTAGATTCCATGCTGCCTTCTGTTCATCACAGTTTTTACAAGACTGATGATCCATTATGTCAGTCCCTAAGCTAAGTTCTTGTCTCACTTCAGAACAGAGTCTGCTTCTGCTTCCGTCAAACAATCCTGAGGTTTCATGACCTCAAAAGTAGTGTGGGATTTTTCTTTGATCTTTCCACTCTTGTCCACTTGACGAATGCTCTGAGTTACAGTAATGGTTACCTGCTTAGTGGACATCCTGTTGTCTTGCCACTTGGTTTACCAGAATGCAGAAAAGACAAACAAATGGAATGTGATTACATATTGCAAAATGATTATACAATACACTTTTGTGATAATGTCAAGGCTATACTAATAACATCTGCAATACATTTTTGTTATAATCGTAAACTCAGTTCCTCGCTATTGATTTATTTTAAGATCTGAGGACATCTATGTCCAACCAAATCTCAATGTTTTGGCTAATAAATCAAGGAAATTTTCTTGCTCTTTCTTCCTGCTCCAGTAAGTTGGATCAAGTACAGACTTTAATTTGAATTACTCAAGCGAAATATGTATATAGCAGATTGACAGTGTTTAATGGCACACTGTATTTACAATGAAACAATTCTGAAGATAACACCTGATTTCTAATAGAGCTTTTGTTGAATGGAAAGTTCAAACTTACAATCTCTTCAGTGCGAACAACACTTCTTCTCTGCACTGTGGTGCCTGGCGAGGAGGGAATCCCCTCTTGTTCTTGAGCGACCAGTATAGCATGAGGACCCCCACCTTTCACATCATTAAGACTAGTCTCAGACATGGAAGAACACACCTTCAGATACGCCTGAGCAGGAGCTGGCAGGCCATCATCAAATATATCTGTCCGTGCAAATAGAGAGGAACCAAAAATATTAGTGAACCCAGTGACTCATACCTTTGGCAATCATTAGAGCCAGCAACTATCCAAAGGTTTTGGGTAGGTCAAGTTTTGAGCTTTACAGTGCCCTCCACTAATAGGCTCATATTCACCCTGGCTAAATGCGAGCAAACAATGCTGTGAAAAATTGTCTTTATTGTTTAACATTTTGATCTTTTGTTAAAAAAATTCACAAAAATACTGCTCTCATGGATATCAAACAATTGCAAACACAACACAGGTTTATCCAAAAAATATATCTTTGTTAAATATATGTGTGCAACAATTATTGGCACGTCTGTGAATTCATATGAGAAAAATATATTTTAAGTATATTCCCATTGATATTTGACATTTTTTAGTACACCTGGGTGACTAGAAATAGGAAATTGTTCAACCATGACTTCCTGTTTCATAGGGGTATAAATATAAGGTAACACATAGGCCTTTAGTTCCCTTAGTCATTCATAACAATGGGTAAGCGCAAGGAATATAGCTGTGATGTGCAGCAAAAGGTTGTTGAGCTTCACGAAATGGGAAGTGGCTATAAGAAAATAGCACAAGCATTGAAAATGCCCATTTTCACCATCAGGGCAATAATTAAGAAGTTCCAGTCAACTGGAAATGTTATGAATCAACCTGGAATTGCACGTGTGTCTATATTGTCTCAATGCACTGTGAAGAGGATGGTTCAAGTGGTCAAAAAATCTCCAAGGATCACAGCTGGAGAATTGCAGAAGTCAGTTGCGTCTTGGGGTCAGAAAGTCTCCAAAACTCCAATCCGAAGTCATCTACATCACCAAAAGTTGTTTGGAAGGGTTTCAAGAAAAAAGCCTCTACTCTCATCCAAAAACAAACTCAAGCATGTTCAGTTTGCCAGACACTACTGGAACTTCAAATGGGATTGGGTTCTATGGTCAGATGAAACCAAAATTTTTATTGAAACCATTTATTTTTGGTCATAAACACCAGAGGTGGTTTTGGCTCACACAGAGAGGTAGCCATATGGAAAAGTACCTCATGCCCACGGTTAAATATGGTGGTGGCTCTTTAATGTTTTGGGGCTGTTTATCTGCCAGAGGACCTGGACATTTTGTAGGATACATGGCATCATGGACTCTATCAAATATCAAAGGTATTAAAAGAAAACCTGACTGCCTCTGCCAGAAAGCTTAAAATGGGCCGTGGTTGGATCTTCCAGCAGGAAAATGATCCAAAACATACATCAAAATCAACACAAAAATGGTTTACTGACCACAAAATCAAGGTCCTGCCATGGCCATCCCAGTCCCCTTACTTGAAACCCATAGAAAACCTGTGGGGTGAACTGAAGAGGAGAGTCCACCAGTGTGGACCGTGAAATTTGAAGGATCTGGAGAGATTCTGTATGGAGTAATGGTCTCAGATCCCTTGCCATGTATTCTCCAACCTCATCAGGCATTATAGGAGAAGACTCAGAGCTGTTATCTTGGCAAAGGGAGGTAGTGTATTGAAAATATTGACTAAAAGGGTGCCAATAATTGTTGCACACCTATATTTAACAAAGATATATATATTTTTTGATAATCCTGTGTTTTGTTTGCAATTGTTTGATATACATGAGAGCAGAGTATTTTTGTGATTTTTTTTTTTAAACAAAAGATCAAAAGGTTAAACAATAAAGACATTTTTCACAGCCTTCTTTGCTCATATTTACCAAGGGTGCCAATATTAGTGAAGGGCACTGTAAATATAATAAAGGTGGAAGGTACTCTTATACTTGACTCTAAAAGATAAATCACAACACTGAGTTCCTATATGCAACTATTGGGTGATATAGAAGGAAAGCTGAAACATCTACATGCCAATTACACAAAAATCCAAAGCTTTCCTTATAGGTAGCCCATACAAAATTGTCCTCGTCACCATTCAAGTATTTTATCTTTACCACTGTAACAATGTTGTTTTAGATTTTTTTTAAAGGGGCTCTTATTGTGTAAAGCAAAGCCTATCCCCATATAATGAGCTGCAGAAGGAATGGAGCCATCTCCATGACAACTGAAGCTGAATGTACTGGTGTCTTGACAGTATTCTCACAAAGGGCAATGCACTGTCTTAGTGAAACTGATTATTTCTGAAAGATTGTAACAAGCTACATAATTATTTGTCATGTTTCCTCACCCGAGTTGGTGGTTTTCTCTGATGCAAACGCAACCTCAGAGGAGGTCTCTGAGGGGATGCTGTGGATTGAAGACAGTGGGATGTCTGTATCTGTGCTAGTCAGCCAAGTAGATTCTGTCTCTTTGGTCCAGCTTTCCAGGTACCGTGGTTCCAAAGCGTCTGTCCTCGAGCCTCCACAACCCATGATTCTTCCAGGTGTGAAGGATACACCAGAAGAACTCACCAGTGGTACTTAATACACTAGCTCTTCATTATTTCATCTTGATATAAAGAGGTTCAATGAGGCTCTTCAAAGAGAAAGCACAGGCAATATTCTTTATATAGGTATATCAGTTCAGCTTGTTAGATCTTAGGTGACAAGGTTGGAGAGACTCTGGGATTTGAGGTCCTGGGTGTTCTTGATTTGTTGCTTTCCATTTATCAAATGGCGAGTCAACTTACACACTGACCCACACGCTATTTCTGTGGGAGACACAAAACAATGTTAAGGTGTTCTCATGTGCTGACGTTAAGTAGCCTAATAATATGTAATTAAAATAATATTTCAGTATATTATAATAAAATGTTAAATGCTAGTAGAGCCTATCTTGGAAGGGTCAATATTTGTAGAAATATCTAAGACTAACCATCAAATGATTAGTTATGATTAACAGGTTATAGCAAGGGTGCAAATAAACACCAGAGCATCTGAATGAGCTCTGCAGGACTATTGTATGCAAAGTGCATAAAGTAAAGGTAGAAAAGGTTCTAATATGATTTATCTTGGGTTTTTTTTTTTTTTTTTTTTTTTTTTACATCACAAAAACCTGCCATTTTAACAGGGGTGTGTAGACTTTTTATATCCATTGTAACAAACCACTAACTGCTAACTAACCATGGCTAGTTGTTGTAATTGAATATGCTGAATTATATCTCTGTTGTGGTTTATAAACCCACTATGTACCCCTGTCTTCATACATACCAAGATGAGGTTTCACTTACTAATAGAAATTTCCATGAAACATTTTCACATAAGCTAATTGCTTTATTGTTTTCAAGAGTCCACTTATTTATGATTCAGTTACTGATGTATTTAATGTGTAATTAATTTAATTATTGAATTTTAATGGAATGTTTATATAATTTATATAACCATGAAAGCTCTGTAAGTGCTTTGCTTTAGTCCCTGAAGTGGAAGATCACTACACCACCACATGGCTGACATTTAAATACCATTTAAATTGTGTTATCAACTCATAAACACAAACCATTACATATGATTATAAAACCACCTGGGATCAAAATAAGGATGTAATGCCCTCCATACTTTTTTCTGAGCCTGAATAACATTAGCAGTATGTCAGAGGATTGAGAAACTCGCTCGTGTGAGCTCTAATCATTCACAGATTGATATTTAGCTGTCGCTGTTATTGAAAACGCAACTCAGTGCGCATGCTCACATGCACCGCAATTATCTTACAGTAGAACAGCACGTTCAGCTTCATAACAGTACTCCGTTGTATCCTGCAACTAGTAAAGGTAATATTTATTTGACAGCACGTCATATTTCACTGTAAAAAAACAAAACGGGGAACGCAGCGTTTATTTACTCTAAAAAAAAAACCTACAAAGAAAATTAACGTAAACAGTCGTTTACGTTAAACAAAAACAATCACTCACCTCGGCTTCTGGACCTTTTTTTTGCTACATTCTTGGCAGATGTGCATTACAGCGGTGATTTTTCCCAACAATAAATGTGACGCCCCCTCTTAAGCCAGCGCGTGCGTGCGTGTGTGTGTGTGTGTTTACACATGCTCATCCCGAGCGGTTCATCTCGAGGCTGTGAGTATGTGTGGTGCGCTAAAAATCCAAGGGAGTGTGTGTGGGTGTTTGATCTTTTCCAAAACGTATTGTATCCAAAGACCTGCAATCGTTACGTACATATGGCACAGCTATAAGTGATGACAGATTAAGCTGACACGGTCCAATAAATTCTGTCATCATTAAAAAAAATCTCTGCTGAAAAAAAAAAAAAACCTCCAAAACAAAACAAAACAAAACAAAAAAACAATCGAAACCCTCATAGAATTTGTAATGGTTTTAATGTTTATAATGGGAATTGTATTGGTTTTAATGGAAACTGTAATGGTCCCTGTGGGTCTCTACTGGTCATTTGTTGCCTTCTATTGGTGGCATGTTATGTCTAGTGGATACCAGTAAGGACCAATAATGGTAATGGTTTTAATGGTTAGCTGATGGTTTGTAATGTTATTTGTAGTGGAAACCATTAGAATTCCTGTGATGTTTTCTATAGTTTTTTTTTTTTTTCCCCCAGCAGGGATATCTAAAATATGTTTTCTCTGAAGGCTGTGCTGTCCTGGCCATCTAATCAGAAGAAACTCTGAACTCTGATCAGACAGGTATCAGGTATCAGTTAAATGTTGTGGACAGTGATGCTACAGAGCTGCCACCCTTAAAATAAGCCTTCCCTGCTGAAAAATTGATCTTAGACTAGTTTGGATCTGTAAATGGTTTAGCTGGTGTACCTGCCTGGCTTAACTTGTCAGAGCTGGTGGAGCTGGTACTTCAGCCTGGTGAAGCTGGTTGGTTGTAAAAAAAAAAATTAAAAAAATGGTGGACCAGTGAATCTGGCAAAAGCATGGTTAATATTGTGGGCCAGCTTAGTGAAGCTGGTGAAATCATGGTTAAACTAGTAGACCAGCTTGGTGAAGCTGGTGAAAGAATGGTTTAATTGGTAGACCAGCTTGGTGAAGCTAGAGAATGCATGGTTAAACTGGTTTAACCAGTTTAATCGGTTGACTACGTTGCCGAAGCTAGGGAAAACATGGTTAAATTAGTGAATGTGCTTAGTGAATCTAGTGAAAGCATGGTTAAACTGGTAGGCCAGATTGGTGAATCTAGTGAAAGCATGGTTAAACTGGTGTGCCAGATTGATGAAACTGGTGTAAGTATGGTTCTGTTATCTCAGTTATGTAAGTACACTGGTTTAATCTGACTAAAAAATAAAAAATACAAAAAGATTCCACATGACTGTACTTTAAAATGAATAAAATGAAATAATGTATCAGTACAAATAAGGCAATGTAACAATAGTAACTGCATAAAACCTCAAAATTATAAAATAACCCACTAATATGTTTAAATTGATGAAAATCCATTTAGAATCTAAAACCTATATATATTTCAGAAGTATATAATTAAAACCCTGAAAATAGCACACAATGAAACACCAAAGTGTTTCCGTTAAGCTTTGTGAGACTTAACAATAATGTGTTCAGATGAATCATTTTACTGCGTCTGTAAATCGCTGTTATTCTTAATTGCTTTTCAACTGTTATATGTATTGTTTACAGACAAATAGAGAATTCTTTTTCCCACAATCCTCCCACGCTGCTTCACCACACTTCACTTGTCAGTGCCTTGGTGCAGACACACCACAAACACTACAGCCAAGAGTCTTGCTATGTAAATGTCCTTACTTATGTCAAGACTTATGAATGTTTGGAAACTGAAACTTCATATCACTTGAAGGTGTTTAGTGACTACAACTATTTTGGAGGTGTGGTATTTTTGTTTTGTTTCCCCCCCTACTAACTGTCTCTGATTCATTAGAGTTAGGAACTCTCAGGAAAACATGTCATAATAAGCAGGTCTTCCCAAATCCCAAATGCATCTAAAGCACAGCTCTAAGGTAGTAACTAAAGCACAGAAGGATGCATGAAAATGAAGATAAACCATTACACAGATCTAGCTACATGGTTGATAACAACCCAAAAGCTAGCTAGTTACAGTACTGTTATTTACAGCTATGCTACCTCACTTACCTCAGTTACCTCTGACTCATCTTCTCTTGACATATTTTGAAATCCAAGTTGTGTATCTTTTTTTCTTGTGAAATACTGATGGATTTTCTTTAGAATGTTGTTTTTGATATACCAGCAATTTTAAATCTCTCTTATAGTCCAAAATCTGAAGTTGTGGCTATACTCTCATGAATATTTTTTTGTTTTGTTTTGTTTTTTGTTTAAATTATATGTCAAAAATGTATAAAGACATAAAATCCAATGCAGTATAAGCAGACCTTTTAAAGACAACTACACAATATTTCATATGTTTATATTGTTGTACTTATAATTCATTTAGAATATGTCGCTTATAACAGTTGTCTTTTAGGACAACATGCACTTAGGAGAAACCAAAAGTAGATGTTTTAATATATAAAACATATATATAATACACATACACATTACATCGTTATCATTATTCTATAGTAACAGCTCATTCACAGGGACTTGTATGGTGGACGGTCCACATAATCTAAGAGTAATAAACACACCCAATTAATTTTACTGTACCAAGACAGCCAAAAGGATCTTTTTTTGCTCCATAACTTTTGAAATAAACTTTTGAATAAAAATCCTAGGTGTTGGTTTGTCCTCTTAAAAAATTTAGTTTCTCCTAAGAAATGAGCATCAAAAGTTTTTGCTAAAATCAGGTCAACATTAGCAGTGTCTGCCATTTTGTGCCAAAAAGCAGATAAGCTGCTAGCTGAAGAAGGATGTGAGATATAATAAACAACAAATTTGAGAAATGAATGCAACTAATCAAACAGAACTTTATTCTTCCAGTTTATTTACGATATTTACAAATTAAACCCCTACTGCAACTCCAAGTGATTCCAGCTGTTGCCAACATGTTTAAGTTTGCGATGTCAGACATGTTCATACCATTACAATGATTGGCAATTATTTACGAGGTTATGCCCAGTGTAGCTATGCGTCTGGGCATGGCTCAAAATGATATGGTAAAAGTCTGTTGTCCAATGAGCGTTAATCTTTTGTCCCATTGAAACACAGTGTGCTTGAATCTGCTGTAGACACTTAGACATGCACTGATTCTCTAAGTGTCTATCAGTGCAGTCTTGGGGATGTCAAAGGCGATTTTCACGCAGGCTGCACTGTCCACTGAAAACAGTTTGAGTTAAATGAATGAACGGCACTTTATTGTAGTGAGATATTTCACTTATGCATTTTAATGAAATTTTAGGGGAATCTGGGCTTCCCATGTAGTTGTAAAGCAACTGCTTGTGCCATGAACTGAATTATTTAACTTGTTTTAAAAGGTGCATAATGGTAACCACCATAAATCTTATACTTTGCCTCACAAGGAATTTCTTACAGCATACAGTCAACTGTATAATGTTTAATGTATACAAGTTTCATCCACATATGTCTACCACTACACTACTGTAATATTTTTTATGTCAAAAATGAATTTATTTAACATTCACGAAGAAAAATATTGTCTCCTTACTAAGCTATGAAAAATGCCTTTGTAAAATGGTCAGACTGTGAAGAGTTTAGATATTCACAATCATGGTCTAATTTAGCACACTATATCTACTGTCCCTGATTGATTATTTCCGTGACAGCAGCACTAAAATTTAATTAAAGAAACACTAAGAGAGACTAGACAATATTTGACAATATCTTATAATATATTTCACACTGTAAATATTAGAATATTAGTATGGTAATAATTTCATACAGTTTTAGCTACATTTTATTAGTATTTTTTTTATTTTATTTTACTGCTAGTCTGTAATTTAAATCTGTACCTTACTCACATGGAAAGGAGGTGCACTAAATGCACTGACATGAGCCATTTCTCCAGATGAGGGCAGTAGAGATTAATCTTTCGCTGTAAATCTGTACATAGTCAGTGTTGGTGTTGTCAGTATGCAGAGCTCATACCATGGTAAGTCCTGTTATGTGAAGAAAAAAAAATTCAAAATCTTTACTTTAACTTTAACAGTAAACACACAGTACAAACACACAGTACAAACAGTAAACAATACATTAATCACATACCTGACAACTTTTCCAATATTCAGATACTATTCCCCTACACATTTGCTTTAAATCAACAGATGACTAGTCCATGATGTTTAACCTAATCTGATCTCTAGGCACTTTCACTAGTATCCAATATATGTCAGCAAAACAGCAGTTGAGCATCAGTGAGACAACTATTCACATTGCACTGTCTGTGTTATAAAGGTGACAGCAGGCTCCACTGGACACTCTGGTCCACTCAACATGGTGCTGCTGGCTAGGCTAGACTTCATCGATCTCAGCCAAATGTGTCACATGTCCTTCACAAAAGCCAGCTCAAGTGAGCTTCCATACAGTTATGCAGCAAAAATCTGCATTTCATATAAGCCAAACTATTTCTATACATGGTATGTACTGTATAGAAAAAATATTTTGCAAAACTTTATTTGATAGTCCAAACCATCTAATAATTTTTCATACAGTTCATGTGGACTTCTATTCATGTATTCATGCACATGATTTGAATTGAAATGGCATTGAAAGAAAAATGTTCTGACATGTTTTTAACATAATCAGTTGATAGCGATTACATAAGAGCCTATAGGTGGTTTGGAGAGTTACTAAAGCAGACTGTCCAAATAAAGTGTTACCAAAGTGTTACATTTAAAGGTGCCTTAGTCAATATTAGTTCAGTTTGGAGCTCTATCTCACCTGCTTGGTTAAGTAGATAAACAACATTGCTCCTTGAACCTGCCTCTCATTCCCTCCCATGTACACAAATCCACACTCCTCCGGTGGCCTGCGAGTTCACTGAGAGTTAATATTACCATGGATTGTTTGCATCTATTTCAAACAATGAGGTAGGCTGTTTATTAAAGAGATGATAAAAGCCTTGTTGTACTGCATTAGGAGAATTTCATTATGCTGGTATTATGCTAATGTCACTTGATAAGAGACATCAGCCTACATCTGGTTAGCAAAGATGACATCTGTGGTCTTCTTTTATAGCTAAAACAGCATCACAAGTTAATAACAACAGTGAATAGAGTGGTTACAGGCTAGTTAATATGGCTGCTTTCAGAAACCTATGGCTAGAAGATAAGCATCGAAAGAGGGCTACATCACTGCTCTTTCCTCAGTAGCTGCCGATTTATATATTTATGACACACCATTACATTTTACTTATACATAGTGACTTATCCTCTAATCATGCTACCTGAATACCTCTTGGTACAACAGTGTTTTTGCCAGAGCAGGCATCAAACTCCTGTGTCTCCTTGTGGTAATACTTTACCCTGACCTGTGGTTTTGCCCACTAGGCCATTCAACAGCTTGGCCTAGTGGGCCAACAGCTAGTTGAGTTATATCACTATAAACATATGAAATTCAGCTCCTACTGATTTTCTTTACTATCCTGTTTTTCTTTTAATGAGCTCCCATGAGTTTTTCAGTTGAATGTCACTACTGGTGTTAGCTAGTTAGCATCATTAGCTTCATGGGAGTTAGATACCATTGCAAATATTTTTATGAAGGTAGTTCTTCCAAAGCATCAGCTAAATTAAAAAAAATGTGTCTACTTGTTTAGTTATGCAAAACCAGTCATTGGAACAGTTCAATGCTTATACAGATTGCATTTACATGCCTGTCCAGGAACAACGTTTTCCTTTCCAAACAGCCTGAGATGGGACAGACAGGAAGCCCAGGTAAACACACATAGGCAGACTGGCCTGGGATGTAGTTTTAAAACCTTTTCCAGGTTATGTGTACTAGAAAGAAATACAAAAATTGACTATTGCACCTTTAATCATACTGACTGTTTAATGTTGAAAAAGTCTAGTCTCAGCATGTGGGAGAAGAAATGCTGAGTGTTCAGCTTTTGTGATAGAATCCATGAGCAAAACCTGCAAAACGCTAACAAGCACATGAAAGTTGGACATAGACCAAACACACACACACACACACACACACACACACACACACACACACACACACACACACACACACACACACACAAAATGTAGAGGGTCTGTCAAGTTATTTCACTTTTACTACGCAAGATATTAAGAATGAATAATCCTTTAGAAGAAATTAATGTGTCAGGATTTCTTTGTGCACCCATTAACTTTTAAGCTAGCACTTCAGTGTGATGTGAATTCGTGTCCCGCTTAGTAAGGAGTCTTTAATTGAGAATAGAGAATCAATAAAATCCATTATAATTTTGATGGATTTTATGTGGAACGGGCTGGATTTATTGTAGTAAATGAAATGGAAGGAAGCTTTGGTCACAAATGCTGACTCTTGTGCTGACTAAAAGAATAAAAGGGTTACGGTGTAATCAATATTTTGCCTAAATAGCTATTTTATATTAGCAAAGTAACAGTTTGTATGGTTTTAACATTTGTGCTTCATTTTATCAGTTTGATATAGGCCTTTAATTTTGTGGTTTACACTTGCATACAGTACTGTGCAAAAGTTTTAGGCACCCTATTTTTTTTTAATACAAACTTTGTTATAGATGTTTTATTTTATGACTTCTACATGATCAAGTCAGTACAAAAAACATTTTAGATTCCCAAGCATTAGTTTTCTAGCACAAAATTAAACGTTACAGAAAAATGTTTGTATGTCATTAAAGAAAGCAGCATATTACATAAGAGGGCACTTTTCAGACAAAAAAACATAATGAAGGCTGCTGGGTTTTGCTGCAAAAATAAGAAGCGAGTGCGAAAGTCAAAGCGTTCCTCTGTTACTGTTAAATGTTAATGAATATATGCAGTTTTAATAATTAGTTTATATCACATATAATGATGTATATAACAAGAATAAGAATAACAACTGCTCACTTTTTTAGCGGCTCAGTCCTCGAGAGGGGGAGGAAGCAGGACACGCACACACACACACACACACACACACACACACACACACACACACACACACACACACACACACACACACACTAACACATACATACTAACACAGTCAAACACTCTCTCTCTCTACACACACTTTGTCTTCTGTTCTGTTCTATAGTCTGTTCTTTTGTTCTTTGTTGTCTTGTTTAAATCCAGATGCTGACAAGTTTGTGTTGTTAACATGTTTTGAAAATAAAGACAGAAAACTGTTGGCAAAATGTTTGTTTTTTGGTGTGTGTATGTGTATGTGTGTGTGTGTGTGTGTGTGTGTATGTGTGTGTATGTGTGTGTATGTGTGTGTGTGAGCGATTTTGTGTTAAAAATGGCAGGTTGTGTGCTATTGTACTCATCCCAGGACTGTGATATGCTGCTTCATCTTGAATCCAAGTTTTATATCATAGAAACAGAACAGACAGACATTGAAGGAGAGGTGTGACTTACAGTTCTCCATGCAGTCTGAGATTCATGATTTTCCCTTCATTTTAATCAGATCCAAAGTAACTAGTAACTTGCTACTTGAGTAGTCTTCTCATTGGATACTTTATTACTCTTACTCAAGTACTTATTAACATTATTACTTTTATTGTTACTCGTAAAAATAAGGAGTTTTACTTGTACTTGAGTAAAGGTTTTGGCTACTTTACCAACCTCTGTGTAGGATGTGTACAAAATGCTTTTTCATTTCGTTTTTGCTGCTTTGTCCTGAAAAACTCAGTACACAGTAATCCTCTCAGAGCCAGGAACTGTTCCAGAATGGGAATTAGAGGAGCTTATTGAACAAGTGTTCAAGTGAAGCCTGCGTATTAACACTTATCCAAAGCCTCGGGACAATTTCAGAAAGTAAACCTCTTCCTTTAAAAGAAAAAGCTCACTGGTTTCTAATGACTGTGGTTTCAACATATGTGAAGAACGTACTACTGAGCCACACATGCAGCCTCTGTCACTTTTACACAAGTACACAATTGTAGTTCATTTTGAATGTTCATGGAGTCATTGACTTTGAATATATAGTATTTAGACTGTAAACATGTTACATCCCTGCTGAAAAAACAACAACAATAGAAACCCTAATAGAATTTGTAATGGTTTTAATGGTTATAATTGGAATTGTATTGGTTTTAATGGAAACTGTAATGGTAATTTTTTGCCTTCTATTGGCATGTTATGTCTGGTGGATACCATTAAGGACCAATAATGGTAATGGTTTTAATGGTTAGCTGATGGTTTTTAATAGTATTTGTAGTGGAATCCATTAGAATTTCTCTGATGGTTTCTATTGTTTTTTATTTATTTATTTTTTTGCAGCAGGGATGTATTTCCAGATATACAACATGTATTATAAAATCGCATATTGGAATGGCATGGCCTGTTTGTATGCCTTGGGGAACATGGTGTGTCTAGCAGCTTGCAGAGTATGAACAGTAAAGCCACCTGGATAGGTAGGACTGCTCAACAATTGAATGTTATGACAAACCAAATGTACACATTTTCTCTATTACCTCATATGTAGTGGATCAGCCAAGACATTTTTGGTGTAGGAAAATTTCTTCTTTATTTTCACGGAGCTACAAAGCAAATGTAGATAACAGGTTATGGAAGTCTATCTCACACAAAACCTTCTTGATAACTACATGCTCTCACACTTGCTGCAACCAATCCAATTTTGGACAATGGGAATCAACATTTAGTGCAATTTAGTACCATTCTGTGCTAGTGGGGTTTATCTACAATACTGAAAGGGAAATGCTCTGTTCTACAACCTTTAAGGATTTCCCCAGAGAGACAAACCAAAGGACCCTAAGGGTGCTAAATGGAACCTTTTTTAAAGGTACAGTAGGTACAGTAGATCCAAGCTGTGGAACATGTTGAAGGAAATAAAATTAGTGCTAAATTATCAATGCTATTAAAATAAAAACAATTCCGTCATCATAGAGCCAGAGAACAATATCAAATGTAATATCTAATTAAAATATTAGAAGTCATTATATGCACATTTCTTCCATTTCTGCCTTGATATTTCAATGCACACACATTGGGAAAGCCCTTGCCAAACAAGAACTTCTATTTGTAGAGATTAATAATATCAAACAATAACTATAATTCTGGCATCACAGACTTATTTAGCATGACATTTTTGAACTTCTGTTAACTTACCTAACTTACTTTAACTTATGTACCTAACCATATTGTAAATATATCTTTAAAAAATATACTAAAAAAGCACTCAAGTTTGTGCTTTGCTCAAAGAAGAAGCACCCATATAAGGCTACACTTTTAAAATTGTGTTCATACCAAAAAACCCTGGCAAAGGGAAACAGTCTTCAAAATAAAATTAATTAAAAAGTACTAGGTCACCAGGCCCAAACTGATATTACAACTACTGCTTCTCACTCAGCCGAAAAGAAGGAAACAGAAATGTATGTTGAGGTAAGACTTTTACCTTTCAGTAGAATCTCAGTTAGTTACATAATCAATGTCTGTATGACTCTGAACTTCCTCACTTTTCCACAGAATATCAGTGACACGAGGTTAACAAATTAAGTTTAATTCAATACAGTGGGTGGAGTTACAGTAATGAAACAATTATACAGGTGCATCTCAATAAATTAGAATGTCGTGGAAAAGTTCATTTATTTCAGTAATTCAACTCAAATTGTGAAACTTGTGTATTAAATAAATTCAATGCACACAGACTGAAGTAGTTTAAGTCTTTGTTCTTTTAATTGTGATGATTTTGGCTCACATTTAACAAAAACCCACCAATTCACTATCTCAACAAATTAGAATACTTCATAAGACCAATAAAAAAAACATTTTTAGTGAATTGTTGGCCTTCTGGAAAGTATGTTCATTTACTGTACATGTACTCAATACTTGGTAGGGGCTCCTTTTGCTTTAATTACTGCCTCAATTCGGCGTGGCATGGAGGTGATCAGTTTGTGGCACTGCTGAGGTGGTATGGAAGCCCAGGTTTCTTTGACAGTGGCCTTCAGCTCATCTGCATTTTTTGGTCTCTTGTTTCTCATTTTCCTCTTGACAATACCCCATAGATTCTCTATGGGGTTCAGGTGTGGTGAGTTTGCTGGCCAGTCAAGCACACCAACACCATGGTCATTTAACCAACTTTTGGTGCTTTTGGCAGTGTGGGCAGGTGCCAAATCCTGCTGGAAAATGAAATCAGCATCTTCAAAAAGCTGGTCAGCAGAAGGAAGCATGAAGTGCTCCAAAATTTCTTGGTAAACGGGTGCAGTGACTTTGGTTTTCAAAAAACACAATGGACCAACACCAGCAGATGACATTGCACCCCAAATCATCACAGACTGTGGAAACTTAACACTGGACTTCAAGCAACTTGGGCTATGAGCTTCTCCACCCTTCCTCCAGACTCTAGGACCTTGGTTTCCAAATGAAATACAAAACTTGCTCTCATCTGAAAAGAGGACTTTGGACCACTGGGCAACAGTCCAGTTCTTCTTCTCCTTAGCCCAGGTAAGACGCCTCTGACGTTGTCTGTGGTTCAGGAGTGGCTTAACAAGAGGAATACGACAACTGTAGCCAAATTCCTTGACACGTCTGTGTGTGGTGGCTCTTGATGCCTTGACCCCAGCCTCAGTCCATTGCTTGTGACGTTCACTCAAATTCTTGAATCGATTTTGCTTGACAATCCTCATAAGGCTGCGGTTCTCTCGGTTGGTTGTGCATCTTTTTCTTCCACACTTTTTCCTTCCACTCAACTTTCTGTTAACATGCTTGGATACAGCACTCTGTGAACAGCCAGCTAATTTGGCAGTGAATGTTTGTGATTTACCTAGTGAACCAAACTGAGAGACCATTTTGAAGGCTCAGGAAACCTTTGCAGGTGTTTTGAGTTGATTAGCTGATTGGCATGTCACCATATTCTAATTTGTTGAGATAGTGAATTGGTGGGTTTTTGTTAAATGTGAGCCAAAATCATCACAATTAAAAGAACCAAAGACTTAAACTACTTCAGTCTGTGTGCACTGAATTTATTTAATACACGAGTTTCACAATTTGAGTTGAATTACTGAAATAAATGGACTTTTCCACGACATTCTAATTTATTGAGATGCACCTGTATGTACAATATAGAACAACCCACTGTAGCACCATCATTTTTCATGGAGGTTGGAGACCTTGATCTTGAGAAAAAGTTTGACTAGTTTATACACTCCCAGCAACAATCCACCAACCAGCAGCCGTGTATGTTATTCTCAAAAAGAGATGCTTTTAGCAGACTCTGCAAAAGAATCATTTATGGTGCAAGGTAAGAGGTTCATTTCTAGTGTTTTACATCACAGTGAGAAACCTTTCCCCTTACATGCTTACATCTGGCACATACATGCTACATGTTTATAGATTAAATATTCAGGTTAATTATGCATTCTTTTAAACAGAAAGTAAAAAACTATAATTTAACATTACAGAAATGTACAATATAATGTAAAAAAGGCACACATTCTGAGTAATGAGCACACTACAGTCCATCCATCCATCCATCTTCCATACCGCTTATCCTACACAGGGTCACGGGGAGACTGGATCCTATCCCAGGAAACTTTGGGGCACAAAGCAGGGGACACCCAGGACGGGGTGCCAACCCATTGCATGGCACAATCACACACACATTCACACACCATGGACAATTTAGAAATGCCAATCTGGAGGAAACTGGAGTACACGGAGGAAACCCCCAAAGCATGGGGAGAAAATGCAAGCTCTGCACACACAGGCAGGAGGTAGGATTTGAACCCCCAACTGCAGAGATGCGAGGCAAACATGCTAAAAACTAAAAAAAATAAATAAAAAGATTGCTGTACAGCAAAAGGGCAAAACAATTTTGAGGGCATGAAAGAAGAATAGTGCCCAGGAAAATATATTTCATTGTGTTTCAGTGTTTTACAGCGATGATGACAACAGGTTCTCCATGTTTTTGCTGACACTGTGAAACTGAAACAGACATGCAAAGCATGAAAGTCCTTATGGTAGAAAGATAATTTTCCTTCTGTTAACCACGTATCACAACATATATATATATATATATATATATATATATATATATATATATATATATATATATATATATATATATATATATATATATATATATATATATATATACAGGTGCATCTCAATAAATTAGAATGTCGTGGAAAAGTTTGTTTATTTCAGTAATTCAACTCAAATTGTGAAACTCGTGTATTAAATAAATTCAATGCACACAGACTGAAGTAGTTTAAGTCTTTGGTTCTTTTAATTGTGATGATTTTGGCTCACATTTAACAAAAACCCACCAATTCACTATCTCAACAAATTAGAATATGGTGACATGCCAATCAGCTAATCAACTCAAAACACCTGCAAAGGTTTCCTGAGCCTTCAAAATGGTCTCCCAGTTTGGTTCACTAGGTAAGCCACAAACATTCATTGCCAAAGAAGCTGGCTGTTCACAGAGTGCTGTATCCAAGCATGTTAACAGAAAGTTGAGTGGAAGGAAAAAGTGTGGAAGAAAAAGATGCACAACCAACTGAGAGAACCGCAGCCTTATGAGGATTGTCAAGCAAAATCGATTCAAGAATTTGAGTGAACTTCACAAGGAATGGACTGAGGCTGGGGTCAAGGCATCAAGAGTCACCACACACAGACGTGTCAAGGAATTTGGCTACAGTTGTCGTATTCCTCTTGTTAAGCCACTCCTGAACCAAAGACAACGTCAGAGGCGTCTTACCTGGGCTAAGGAGAAGAAGAACTGGACTGTTGCCCAGTGGTCCAAAGTCCTCTTTTCAGATGAGAGCAAGTTTTGTATTTCATTTGGAAACCAAGGTCCTAAAGTCTGGAGGAAGGGTGGAGAAGCTCATAGCCCAAGTTGCTTGAAGTCCAGTGTTAAGTTTCCACAGTCTGTGATGATTTGGGGTGCAATGTCATCTGCTGGTGTTGGTCCATTGTGTTTTTTGAAAACCAAAGTCACTGCACTTGTTTACCAAGAAATTTTGGAGCACTTCATGCTTCCTTCTGCTGACCAGTTTTTTGAAGATGCTGATTTCATTTTCCAGCAGGATTTGGCACCTGCCCACACTGCTAAAAGCACCAAAAGTTGGTTAAATGACCATGGTGTTGGTGTGCTTGACTGGCCAGCAAACTCACCACACCTGAACCCCATAGAGAATCTATGGGGTATTGTCAAGAGGAAAATGAGAAACAAGAGACCAAAAAATGCAGATGAGCTGAAGGCCACTGTCAAAGAAACCTGGGCTTCCATACCACCTCAGCAGTGCCACAAACTGATCACCTCCATGCCACGCCGAATTGAGGCAGTAATTAGAGCAAAAGGAGCCCCTACCAAGTATTGAGTACATGTACAGTAAATGAACATACTTTCTAAAAAAAATTTTTTTATTGGTCTTATGAAGTATTCTAATTTGTTGAGATAGTGAATTGGTGGGTTTTTGTTAAATGTGAGCCAAAATCATCACAATTAAAAGAACCAAAGACTTAAACTACTTCAGTCTGTGTGCACTGAATTTATTTAATACACGAGTTTCACAGTTTGAGTTGAATTACTGAAATAAATGAACTTTTCCACGACATTCTAATTTATTGAGATGCACCTGTATATATATATATATATATATATATATATATGTATATATATATATATATATATATATATATATACACACACAGTACTGCACTGTGCAAAAGTTTTAGGCACATGCAAAGAAATGCTGTAGGGCAAAGATGCATTAAAAATAATTAAATTAAATGTTTCTACATAAAAAAAAAATACCATAAAGAGCAGTAAACAGTAGTAAAAGAAACAAAGTCAATATTTGGTGTGACAAAAAAATAAATAAAAATAGTAGTACAATTAGTGCAGTTTTATAAGGAAATGAGCTGGTACGTTTTATTGAGCATCTTGCAGAACCAGCCACAGTTCTTCTGGAGACTTTGACTTTCGCACTCGCTTCTTATTTCTGCAACAAAACCCAGCAGCCTTCATTGTGTTTTTTGTCTGAAAAATGTCTCTTACATAATATGCTGCTTTCTTTAATGACATAGAAAAATTTTCTGTAACATTTAATTTTGTGCTAGAAAACTAATGTTTGGGAATCTAAAATGTTTTTTGTACTGAATTGATAATGTAGAAATCATAAAAAAAAAAATCTATAACAAAGTTTGTACTTAAAAAAAAATAGGGTGCCTAAAACTTTTGTACAGCACTGTATAAATAAATAAATAAATAAATAAATAAATAAATAAACACACACACACACACACACACACACACACACACACACACACACACACACACACACACGTGTGTGTGTGTGTGTGTGTGTGTGTGTGTGTGTCTGTGACAAAGCGAGAGTGAAAACAATAATCTACATCAGTGTAAAGAGGCTTTTTCCAGTCAGCTGGTGAGTCAATCAAGAATGACAGACAAAAGACCCTGGATAGACTTGATGTGAAGACTCATCAGGGAACTGACAGACTGAGATGATCTAATGCCCACAGGGATTGTGTGAACCCTGGTGGACCTCCTCTGCTATTTGATTCTAGGGTTTAGGCCAAGTTAAGATTGTCACTGATTTATAGGCTTGGGTTGCACTTGATAGACCACGAAGAGCTGTAATTCCTTTTCTTCAGCCATAAAGAAAAATGAGTTCTGTATTGGGTGACTATCAAACTATCAAAACAGGCGATTATGCCACTCTCCTGCCTGATAAGACTGGAAGCTTCTGTTTTGTATCACACTTTAATACACTTTTCAGTGTTACATTTTACACATCATAGTTCTTAGTCAGTCATTCACTGGAATCACATAAACTGTCAGCTAAATCTTGCAAGCTAGTTCAAGAATCATTTATTATACAGTGTTAGGCTTTGCTTTCTGATAATCTACTGAAAAAGCAGTAACAAATATCAAACATTGACTAAATCATAGAAGTATTTACTTGTTCATTTATATAGATCTGTCCATATTTTATAAAGTAAAGAATAATTTGTATTATTGGCAGTAACTTTGTTCACAGGGTGATTAAATAATGGCATCACCTTATTTTGTTCTCTAGATTCAGGAGTATACGGTACATTTCTGATTATGACTATCCAAATATGAGCCAGATATCTAAATCAATAAATGCAAAGTTTACCTCAAATGCAAGAGAAGCCCATACACAGCAGTATGACAGCAGAATGACTAAATACCACATGGTGGCATGAGTGGTACATTCACTCTATGAAGTGCACATCAGACACATGATATGTGCATTGAATGGCTTGCACTTAAAAGTGTTACATCATATACAGTATATCTTATAAAAGTAGATAATTTAATTTTATCATGCATGTGTAAGTACAGAAATGAAAGTTCAGAAACATCCCTTTTTTCTTAACACTTACAAATAAGAATCTTATAAGCTTGCATTGTCTTGTTTTCCAGCAACATTAATAGTCAGCATGTTAGCAAATGAGAAGAATTTATGAAAAAATATATCATTACATATTCCTTCCAGTATTTCTGTTCCAAGTATTGATGCATACTAAACAGATATGGGAAGATATGGGAAGCCAGTGCAAATGGTACAGAATTGGGGTTATGTGGGCAGATTTTTTAATGTGAGTCAGTAACCGGGCTGCTGAGTTTTGCACGTACTGTAGCTTAATTAGGGAATGTGATGAAAGACCAATGAACAGAGAATTGCAGTAATCTAAACGTGAGGTTATGAAAGCATGGACCAGGGTTTCAGCAGCACAAAAGCTAAGGGAAGAAAAAATGTGAGTAATATTACGGAAGTGAAAGAAGGCAGTTTTGGTGACAGAAGAAATATGAGAACTAAAGTTCAGTGATGACTCCAAGATAATGCCAAGGTTGCGAACAGTGTCAGTGTCAATGGTCAGACAGAGGTCATCAACCTTACTTAGAGCAGCCTTAGTTCCAGTGATGAGGATTTCAGACTTTGCACTGTTTAGTTTTAAAAAGTTAGCTGACATCCAGTGTTTAATATCGCCAAGGCAGTTTATTAGGGAAGAGGGAGGAAGTGAAGTAGAGGGTTTGGAGCTGAGATAGACCTGGGAGTCATCTGGGTAAAAATGAAATAAAAATGTAGACCATTGTGACAAATAATGGAGCCGAGTGGAAGCATATAGATAATAAATAAGAGTGGGCCTAGAATGGAACCTTGGGGCACTCCCTGAGAGACAGTAACAGTGCAAGAACTGAATTTGCCAATAGAGATGAAATGTTATTAAACCAGGCCAAAGCTGTATCACAAATGCCTAATTGAGACCGAAGAAGGGAGAACAGTATGGTGAGATCAACAGTATCAAAACCAGCGGTAAGGTCCAGAAGTATGAGAATGCTAATGGAACCAGAGTCAGCTGAACGAACAAGGTCATTAACTACCCTGCGGAGGGTAGTTTCTGTACTGTGTTGAGAGCGAAAGCCAGATTGGAAAGTTTCATATAGACTATTACTGGATTTGATGCAACAACTTTCTCCAGGAGCTTAGATAAAAATGGAAGGTTGGAAATGGGTCTGTAGTTGCTAAGGACTTCTGGGTCCAAAGAGGGTTTTTTGAGGATGGGAGTAACTGTGGCAGTTTTAAGGGAGATGGGGACAGAACCTATGACCAGAGAAATGTTTATGATATTAGAAATAGAAGCTGAGAGAGTGAGTAAGCATGCCTTGAGAAGTGGAGTAGGAGCAGAGTCTAGAGAGCAAGTGGAGGTGCTGGATTTAGTGAAAAGGTCTCTTATGTGTGATGGATCAACTGGGGTGAAACAATGAAAAGGATTAAGATGAGGGAGGAGGGAGCAGGTAAGTTGACTCTCAGTTGAGGGATGAGGGGAAAATTGTTCATAAATGTTATCGATTTTATTCTGGATGAAGTTAAGAAAATCATTGAAAAGCGTAATCGAGTCTGTAAGAGTGGAGGAGGGTGGCAGAAGTATTTTATTTACAATTTTGAAGAAGCAGTTTGGTTTACTACTGCCTGCATTAATGACGGAAGGCTGATTTGGTGGCGTAAAGAGCATCTCTGTACTGGTTTGTGTGTTCGGTGTAGGCTAGAGAGTGAACAGTGAGGCCAGTTTTCTTGTGAGGTTGCTCAAGACGCCGTATAGCAGCATTCATGGCTCTAAGTTTAGAGGTGTACCATGGAGAGGTATGGGAAGAAGGGACAGATCTAGTAACCTGGGGGGCAAAAATATTTAGGGTGTTTGAAATGAGAAGATTGTAGTTGGACACAAGTTCATTACATGAGGAGGAAGAATTAAGAAGAGAGGAGACATCAAGTGCATTGGAAAAAGACAGCGGGTTAATGGAGTTACATTTGCAATAACATACTGTATAACAGTCGTTTGTTATGTTTGTGTGTAGGGGTTAGAAGGTTGAACTCAATAAGCTTGTGATCAGCGATCCCAAAAGAGTGCCACAGAGGTGAGAGATGTCTAAGCCAGTATTGCAAACAGTATCTAAAATATGACCCTTAGTGTGAGTAGGGAAGTTGACATGTTGCCTAAATTCAAAGTAATCAAGGACTGACAAAAATTCAGAGGTCAAAGTACATGAAGGTGAATCTAAATGAATGTTAATGTATCCCACAAGGAGAATTTTAGAGCAAACAGAGGATGCAATAGTGAGCAGTTCATTAATCTCAGACAGAAACTGTGGTGCAGGCTTAGGTGGTCGGTAAATCAAAATCATAAGTATAGGGACAATATTAAAACATTTCAAGGATAGAATTTCAAATTATGTAACTTTGATGAGTTCAATGATTTTAACAGGCAATCCATTGTTTGAAATAACAGCAAACCCACCACCCCTTCCATGGAGTCTAGGCTTAGCAACATAACTATAATCAGGAGGGCAGGCCATGTTTAAAATCATGTAGTCATTTGGTTGTTGCCATGTTTCACAAAGAAAGAGCAAATCCAAATCCTTTTCACAAATTAGCTTGCATACTGCTAGAGCTTTATTTGTGAGTGAGTGACAGTTTAATTGAGCAATCTTGCCTGGTTTATGCTTCTCAATGTGGAGGTGCTCAGCCATGGGTAGAGGTTGTAGGAGACTACTGTCAGGGCGCTGTGCCGTCACGTGGGGATTTTTGATTCTATCAATAGTCCAAATTGAGGGGATGCGACTGATGATGTTGGCATGTTTGTGTGAGGTGTGTTTGCGATGAGAGCCATGATGGATGTAGCGATGATGTGATATACCCAGTTCAACAGAGCAATTGTAAACATCTGTTGAAAGTTGGGTTTGAGAGCAGCAGTTCAGACTGAGAAGTTGTGCCGGAGAATAAAGGGGAGCCACTGTGAGAATCTTGTCAGGAATATGTCCATGCATGTGCGAAAACTCCTAATAACAGCCAATCAGGAGTAAGGCAATTGAGATGAGTTTAACAGACACAGCCAGTTTAAATACGAGTCAACCCACAGCATTAAACCAGTGTCTAGTACAGAGAGGCAGTTGCAACTACCTCACCAAAATTGATCCTCGTGGCACGGCCACTAAGCAAGGAAGTAGTAACTTACTCACCAGAAGCCGCACAAGCAGTGGGGGGATTGAAGCTGCGAGGGCTCACATTTGGCTGGTGAGACCATCCAAAATACAGTGGGTTAGAAAGCAGAGTCAAAGAGAGAAGTAATCCAAAACATAAGAAATCTGCTTTTGGTTTATTTGAAGATTCAAACTGGTACTATGTTAAAAGTAGAGAACTCTGGAGCAGACACCAGTAAGCAGGAAACAGAGGAAACACAAACAGACATAGTCGCAAACAAACATAAGAATCAGTGAGCAGAAGCAGCCAAAACGCGCACAGCATACACTCAACCAGAAACCTGAAATCCTAGGAATAAAAATCTGCAAAAATGGGTACAAAGCAGTGCCTTCCTAAAAGATCCTAAAAGTTCCTAAAAGAACTGCATTTTCTAAAAGATACACACATCAGGGAATCTAACCAATCAGAGGCCAATGAGAATTTGACCCAATTGTGATGGCTAGATGACTGGGTCAGAGCATCTCCAAAACGGCAGGTCTTGTGGGGTGTTCCCGGTATGCAGTGGATAGTACCTACCAAAAGTGGTCCAAGGAAGGATAACCGGTGAACCACCAACAGGACCATGGGCGCCCAAGGCTCATTGCTGCTCGTGGGGAATGAAGGCTAGTCCCACAGAAGAGCTACTGTAGCACAAATTGCTAAAAGTTAATGTTGGCTATGATAGAAAGGTGTCAGAACATGCAGTGCATTACACCATGGTGCGTATGGGGCTGCATAGCCGCAGACTGGTCAGAGTGCCCATGCTGACCCCTGTCCACTGCCGAAAGCTCCTACAATGGGCTCAGCAGAGCAGAACTGGCCCATGGAGAAATGGAAGAAGGTGGCCTGGTCTGATGAGTCACGTTTTCTTTTACATCATGTGGACGGCTGGTGCGTGTGCATCACTTACCTGGGGAAAAGATGGCACTAGGATGCACTATGGGAAGAAGGCAAGCCAGCAGAAGCAGTGTGATACTCTGGGCAATGTTCTGCTGGGAAATCTTGGGTCCTGGCATTCATGCGGATGTTACTTTGACACATACCACCTACCTAAACATTGTTGCAGGCCAAGTACATCCCTTCATAGCAACGGTATTCCCTAATGGCAGTGGTATGTTTCAGCATGATAATGCAGCACGGAATGATTTGAGGAACATGTCAAAGAGTTCAAGGTGTTGACTTGGCCTCCAAATTCCCCAGATCTCAATCTGATGGAGCATGGAGCATGGTCAAAAAAGTTCGACCCATGGAGGCCCAACCTCGCAACTTACAGAACTTACCATGTCTCAATGGGTCAGATATACAATATATATATATATATATATATATATATATATATATATATATATATATATATATATATATATATATATATATATATATATAGAGAGAGAGAGAGAGAGAGAGATGTAAATATGGGTACACATTTTCACTGAGATATGCTCTGTATGTATTAAATATAATATATGTGGTGATTTATTATTAGTTTTTATTACATATTATATGCCTGCCCCTCTTATTGGGACATTTATAGTTCTTATATTTATTAATACCACAATGTGGTTGCACTTAACATAAAACTCAGTACTGAACTTTTTCTCAACATAGCCTCAAATACACACAATATCCTATGCAAAGATCATTAAGTTAATGACCTTTTCTATGGATTACTCTCATTTCTTTTCTTTCACAACTCCATACCTTTAAGGGTCGGATTATATAAAATCTCATAGGATTGTCAAATATGTTTTCTTACTAGCTCTCTTAAAATTTTATTTTATCCTTTATTATTTGAATGTAATTACAATTACCAATTATTCAGGCAGGGTGATCTGTCATGAATAAACTTTTTTATTAAAATTTCCAGCACTATAAAATTTTTAGTGCTACTGTATATCCAGACTATGCATGTAATATGGTTTCTTTGTAGAGGATGGACATTCCAGCATGAAATGCAGAGACCTTTAAAGACTATGATATCAAATCTCTACTGCTACTATGCTTACAGTAAGTAACATAAAACTCAGGGTCAGTTCTTGGCGCAGGTGACAAAGGCACCTACCTAGCCACCCCTGTGATCAACATAACTGCAAGATGTCCAAATTTACCACTGTACTATGTACTAAATGTATCACATCAGACCTATTTGCAAACTGGATGTGCAGTTGGAAACAGTGGTCATATCCAAACTGATTTTGTAGTGTGCAAAACTAATCTGAGCTACAAAAGCGTGTGTCTTTGTCTGAGACTGAAACTTGTAGTGAAAATTGCACCAATTTGTGCTAGGGTCAGCACTAAGAAAGCTGAACTTCTTGCATACCATCTCGCATACAGCTGGCTTCACTTCTTTGAGTGATGACTATAATATGCAGGTCCTGTTTAAGTGCTGTGCAGTACGCTTAGTGTTTAGAGTCTTATAAGGAAACCTGTCCAAACCACTATCCATTATTACGTGTGGAAAACGTTCCATGATAATAGCACAAGACTAATGGGGCCCTGGCAGTGGGACAGCAAGATTTGCTTTTAGGTTCTGGCTTCAAAACATTAGACAAGCAGCAGTGGTATAAATCAACACTACCTGCTGGATTAAAAACAAAGAAATCCTAGCACCAGTTCTTAACAGAAGAGCAGGATGGGAAACACTTGCAGTTTCTATGTGCTGATATTAAATAGCTTGGAGGTGTTTTCTAAAACCTGTACAAAATGCTTAAAGCTTTAAATGAATTATTAGTTTGTGATCAGTGAAACCATAGTATGACTTGTGGATCTAACACACTTGGATATTTGAAAAAAATAATAGTAGCAGCAGGTCATGCAATAAGATAATCTGTTCATTCATCTTCAGTAACTGCTTTTTGTTGAGGCCTTTTTCACGAAGCTGGTTTAGGTGGCTACCCAGGTAAGTTTGAGTTTAGTTTGAGCAAACTCTGTTTTTTCTGTCTCAACAAGGTGTTTTTTAGCGGGTTTCATCACCATGGTAACTTATGCTACACAGCTAACCTGCTCCGGAGCAGGTTTTATTCTGGGTAAGAAAACTCTAACCCAACATGGACCAATCAGCTGCGAGCAAAGTGATATAAATCTGACACATAAAAGTTAACCCTTTAGTGGTTGTAGAGGTTGCTTCACCGTTTGTGTAGCTCAGACTGCAAATAATAAAGGCACTTTGAAGGGAAAAAACTTTTAGGGACAGACACAATCCCCTTGCTTTTCCTGATGACCATCTGTACAAAAGATATGGATCTTCAGCAGACGTTATAGTTTATCTATGCCGGCTTCTTCAGCCGCACATTAAAAATCTGACACGCTGAAGCTGCTCTTATTGTACTGCAAAATGTATTGCTTGTATTGCTTTGGGGTTCTTTGCAAGTGGTACATAGTTTCATGCGGTGGCATTATTCCTGTACTAATATATTGGCACAAATTGATATTTGTTTATTTAGTTATTAATAAACAAACAAACAAACAAACAAACAAACAGATAGATATTTATTTATTAATATGTAATTGAAATAATTTATATTAAATGAAATTAGATGAAATATGTTGGGGTTATAAGTTTTCAGTCCGTTTATTCTCATTGTGAGCATATAAAAGTAAACTTATAAACCTCGATTTAGAGTTAAAACCTGGGTTGACTGAGAAAGTTGATAACCAGTGTCAGGAAACCTGTTAACCTTAATTAACCTGGGTTGGGTTTGTTTGGTTTTGCCAGCTCAAAACTTACTCTGCGACTCTGAGTTTGTTCAACTCGCTTCGTGAAACAGGCCACTGGTCAGAATCATGGTAGATTTGTAGCCTATTCTAAGAGCACTGGGCACAAGCCAGGGACACTAGAACTAGAACTATACACTAGAACCAATTTGGACACCAGTCCATCGAAGAGCATTGCATAAACACACACACACACACACACACACACACACATTT
>CM042547.1:7443867-7496367 GCA_023630585.1 Cranoglanis bouderius
TTCAAATTAACTGCTAATCCTAGAGGTTCAAATACTTTTGCCACTCACAGATATGTAATATTGGATTATTTTCCTCAATAAATAAATAAATATTTTTGTCTCATTTGTTTAATTGCGTTCACGTTGTCTACTTTTAGGATCAGTGTGAAAATCTGATGATGTTTTAGGTCATATTTATGCAGATATAGAAAATTCTAAAGGGTTCACAAACTTTCAACACCACTGTACATTATAACTACATTAGCATGAGAAGGTCACTGTAGATGATGAGTTGGTATGATTTTTGATATTTTTTTTCAACTTGATTGGATGCTAAACTGAAATGATTGGACGCTGAATAGAGCCCATTTGATTGATATATAGCATACAATCTTTGGCTGGATGAGAGGTGAGGCCTTCTAGATTTGTAATGAATAGCCTACTTTGGAGGTCTAAATAAAAATGTAAGGAGTCATGAATGAGTAATTTTTTTCCTGGAAATATAATTAAGTAAGAATACAAGAATTCAGTTTCAATAATGCGCAAGTAAAATATAAATACCCCCAAATAAAACTTATTTGTATAATAAAGAAGCATGCTTACACAAGTATTTTCCACCCCAGGTACTGAAATATTGTCCTTCTTGACCTCAGTGCTGTTACTGATACTGTAAATCGCTATATATTTTTCTTCCATCTTCTCACGTTATTATGGGAACTGCTCTAGAATCATTTACATGGTGTCAGCTCTCTTTTTTATCCTAAAGACATTAAATAAGTGCATTTGAATGTGAAAATTCTATATTCTTGTATCTTAATTTTGGACATACAGTGCTGTGACAAAGTATTTGCGCCCATCCTGATTTCTTCTGTTTTTGTGTATATCTCATACTAAATAGTTTTAGATCTTCAACCGAAATACGACAGAAAACAAAGGCTACCTGAGTAAACACACTATACAGTTTTTATTTTTATTTTTTTTATTGAAGCAAAAAAAAAAGTTATACAACACCTTTCACCAATTAAAATCTTAAAATCTTAACTTAAAATCTGTTTGTGCCTCATTTAGCAGCAGTAACTGCAACCAAACGCTTCTGATAACTGGAAATCAGTCTTTCACTTACTTCTAGGACTAGGACTTACTCCTATTGTTTGGTTTACGCCAGATGTAATGGGACCCTTGTCTTCCAAACAGTTCCACTTTCAACTCATCAGTCCACAGAACATTCTCCCAAAAGGTTTGAGGATCAACTAGGTATGTTTTGGCAAGTAGCAGTGGTTTTTGCCTCACCATTTTTGCCCAGTGTCTTTGTGATAGTGGAGTCATGAACAGTGACCTTTATTGATGCAAGAGAGGCCTGTAGTTCCTTTGATGTTGTCCTTGTCTCTTTTGTGACTTGCTGGATGAGTCGTTGCTGTGCTCTTGGAGGAATTCTGGAAGGTTGGCCACTTCTGAGAAGGTTCACTAGTGTGCCGAGTTTTTCCATTTGGAGATAATGGCTCTCACTGTGGTTCTTTAGAGTCCCAGAGCCTTTGAAATAGCTTTGTAACCCTTCCCACACTGATGTATTTCAATCACATTCTTTCTCATAATTTCTGGCATTTCTTTCAATTTTGGCATAGTGTGTTACTGGGTCAGACCTTTTAACCAACTTCATGCTGTTGAAAAAGTTCTATTTAAGTGTTGATTTGAATGAACAAGGTTTGCAGTAATCAGGCCTGGTTGCGTCTAGTCCAGCTGGGGAATTAGTAACTACGGGGGCAAATACATTTTCACACAGGCCCAGTTGGTATTGGATAACTTTTCTGCTTAAAAAAATAACATTATCATTTAAAAACTGTATTTTGTGTTTACCCAGGTTCCCTTTGTTTTATCTTAGATTTTGTTTTAATTTCTGAAACAATTTAGTATGACATATACACAAAAACAGAAGAAATCAGGATACTTTTTCACAGCACTGTACAGTAAGTAGATAGTGTGGCTGCAAAATCCATGCAGGTCTTTGTGCTTTTTTGTAATAACCATAACACAGCACATCTTTTGCCCTTTACCTTTTGTGAATATTAACGACACTAAAACACCAATCCATGCTTATATTATCTTTCTTATTGATTTTTCTAATGCTCTCTTATTGGGCTAACTGTGAAAACTCAAAACTCAGCTGCTCACACACACCAAGTCATCTACACATCATTTCCATGCTTCATCAGCTACACTGATTACCTTTCTTCTCATATTAACTACAGCTTCTCTTTAACTTCAAAGTCTTTCACGGTTTCTTCTCAGTTAATACTGAAATGTTTAATACTCTTGAGTTAATAAATGTACAATTTATAAGCTCTTTAAATTCTAATTAAAATGACAATAATCAAGACCCAGACCACTTTTGTTAGGTTCCCTCTCTTTCTCTCTGGCTACGAAGCTAGCGAGTAGCATACTTCCGCATAACGATCTCCGCATCCATTCAGAAACTCCGTTGGACTTTCCATTCATAGACTCTTGTTTTGTTTACCTCTGCCATGTGCTCCTATGTTTTGGTTTGTGTCATGTCTCTGCCTCCTTATTGTCATTGGTTCTTGTTTATTGAGTTATCACGAGTTTCAGGTGTCGCTAATTTGATCTTGTTTGCTTTCGAATTAACTTGGTTACTTAAACCCATGACTGTGTCCGCTTCAGCGCGGAGTATTAGTTTAGTTTCAAGATAGTATAGCGAAATGTTTCAAGGTCGACGCTTGTAGTTCAGAATTCTATTTTCGTAGCTCTTTGTTCGTGGCTGCCAAACCACCTCCTTGCCTCGCGTGTTTTCCCTTTGTTTTGGATTACTGCCTTTGTTTACTACCATTTGGATTACTACCTTTTGGATTACTGCCTGGATTATGGTTTGTTGTTGTTTTTGTGGATTCCTATGTTTTTTGAATAAACTTTTCTGAATCATCTGACGTTTCCCCTGCGCATGCATCCTGACTCCCCCTTCCTCCCATTTACGTAACAACTTTATAATATTTGCAGTGTTGGTTGCAATGTTTAATTCTTCTTCTTCTTATTGCTGTTCTTCTTCAGGGTTTACTGAAAGAAAAATGCAGAGGGGCTTTAGTCTACATGGCTTGTTTGTAACTTTCACAACTACATAGTGTGACCACATAATCCAAATATGAATCAAATACAACCTATTGCTGTGTATCACAGATTATAAGCACAAGTTTAGTTTTCACTAAAGATTTGCCTTCAGGAGTGCATCCATTTCATCCACCTACAAACAAACACGTATACACATATATCACACGTGGGTGAATACGTAGAATATAAGATTGAATTTATATATAACAATTGTAATATCTATACATGAGGGATTGGTGAGTAGGGTTTTGTTGTGACATGGCCAAAGCTAATTCATTCATTTTTAATGTAAAAAATGTTTAAGAATCATATATGAAACACTTTTTATATTGCTTGAATATACACTTGTTACTACAACCACTACAAGTAATTCTGAGAAATAATATTAATAATAATGTTTGTGTGTGTGTGTGCTCACCCTGGCACACAGGAGCTTAGGAACGCTGATCATGTTCATGATGTCATAGTTGTTTTCGCCCTTATTAGCCAGAGTTGGGTGGAAAAATGCAGAGCGGTTTTAAGAATCAAGTTAGCAGTCACTATAATTAAAAGATTCACTATACATCACTATGTTTAAAATATTTTAAATATGTTGAAAATGCTACACTCCCACCAAACATGGGTTTATAAGGTTTCTCAATCCAAACCTGATCTACAATGTCAAAGTTTCCCTTAATAACTCTTTATTGTTAAAACATGCAAAGCAGGAAACAGAGTTCTTACCTCTTTCTAAAGGGAAACATCCAAGATAGAGTGAAGAGACAGTTTGTTAAACAAGTTTATACATGAGTTTCCTATTATTTGCTCTGTCCCCTTTTTGCTTTAATGACAGCGTACAATCGAGCTGGCATGGACTCCACATTTTTGTGCAAAATCTTATGATCCATTTTAGATCAAATCCAGCAGAGTTTCATCTGAACACATGCTTTAATAGAAGAAATTAGACATGAGGAAAATCTGACCTTTTGTACAAATTCAGGATAACCTGATAACAAGATAAATATTGTAGATATTTATCATTTACTGTCTTCGTTTTAAATATTTATTTATTTCAAATTTTAAATGAAAACAAACAAACAAACAAACAAACAGATTTTCAATGTAGTCTCTGACTATTGGACCCCACTGTAGATGTTTACATGTGTGGTCCATTTACTATTACCAAATGTTCACCATGAAATTTACATTAAAACATTAAAACTTACATTAAAAGGTTAAACATGATCAAATATTCTCATGGAATAAAATACACATTATCAGTTTGAATTCCCATACTCATTTCCCCTGCTCCACGTTCCTAATTGGCTTGTTCTGCATCTGGGAATGTGAACTCTTCCCAGCCATCGCTGCACTCCTGCCCCCAACCTTACCTTATATTATTCAAAAGTCATGAATAATTAAGCTGAAGAGCAGGTTAGTGTCCATCTCTAATAATTAAATTAAACTGAAATACAATACAACTGCTCTTGCAATAATAATTCCTACACATTTTGTCTGAGATCAGAACAGAGCAATCACAATAACAGCTCAGAGTAAGACTGACCTTTTCTCATCCTCACTTACCAGCCAGCACAGCTTGCAAGTTGTGTAAGTGAAAACAGCCTGTGAATGAGGCCATGATAGCCATCATCACTAGAGCAAATATTCAAACTCATTACTGAAACCTGGCAGGAGTCTGATGAACGCAAACGTTTGTTATATTCTACACGTATACTATGTATAATTCTTTAACAATATTGCACAGCTCTACTGGGCTATATCTTGACTGCAGTGCAATAGACAGCTAGGTGAGTGAATTACAGAAATCACGTCACCTTCCCAGGAGTGATCATAAATCTGACAAATTGCTTGGTGGTAAATAACAGGAATCACGCTTACATAATTTATTTTTCCAATAATATACTGATGGAAAAATTTAATAAACAGAACTCACTTAAGGGCTTCTATAAAATACCATATGAGCACAGAAAAAGGGGCCACCAAAAAGCTTACTCATAATAATGATTTACTGGCATGTGAGTAGCTTGAACTGGCTGTGCAGAGCACTGGGCTTGGGTCCAGTGTGAGAGACGACATAATAATCATGAGATTACACATACATAAGCTTGAAATTTTCTAAATTGCAAAAAAAAAACCCAACAAAAGTGGTGAATACAGAGCACTGTTCATTGGTCTAAGGTTCCTTGTTTGTTTCAAGGATGCTGTGATGTAATATTCACACAACTGTTGTTATTAGTCCAAACACCTCACTACATTGACAAATTCAAAAATGTATGTTTCAGAACAGCATGAAATTCAAACAGTTAGGCACTCCGTCAAAATATAATGGGCAAATCACAGCTAGTGCTGTTTTCCTGGAAAATATTTGACACCATCTTGAACATGCAATTAGAGTTTGTAATTATAATCATATCATGAGAGATAAAAACATCCATTGTGACTCATTCACAACTGTCAATCAACAACTTCATTAAAGTCACGCATTTAAATTAACTGGGATTTCCACTCGGATGTCTTTTTGAAAATCTATGAATTATTCAGACATAATGGAGAGGTGAAGAAATGTCGGCATAGTTCAATTACATAGCAGCTCAAGGGTCTAAAATATGAGACACTTTCCAAGAAAACAAACCTCTCCAGCGTTCATGTTGATGCTCGATGCATGTTTCAGTTTTTGTGAGTAAGCATTATTATTTGTCCAAAATGATGGTATGTACCTGAAGTTCTCATTTTGGAAGCTATATGTATTTCAGATGGATTTTCTGCTTAGTGTTTATTACTGCATCACTTCACCTGAAGAAAAGATTCATTTCGGTGCCTTTGTGTATGTGTGTGTGATTGAGGTTTCTTTTGAGGAAGCTTGGTTCTTGATGTTTTAAGGATTTGAATCAGTGAATTTTGCCTTGTGAGTAACAAAGGCCAAACAATGGCAGTTTTGTATTGATATAATCCCACTGGGCAGTAGGGAGCAACGATGCAAAGCTGTAACTTTTTAATGGTTTGGTAACACAGTTCATGCTCTTAAAAGAGATGGCTTTAGAGTTTTTGCCAAATAATGATGTCCAATTTATCTAAATCCACAGTAGGCAGTTGCACACAAAGGATTCCTTTAGCAAAGCACATTTTTTCTGCTTTTTTATGCACGGTATTAATGATTTTTCCCTGCTGATGCTGTATATAGCTGATGTGAGGGGACACATCTGAATTGAGCTGCAAAATTCTCAACCACATTGCTGTATTAGGATTTAGTGAGACTTTAATACACAACAATAAGTGCAGCCACGCAGTTTAGGTTTTAGACAATAATTTAACTTTGTGGCTGTTAATCCTTGGAGCTAAACCCACTGCCTTTCAAATATGACAGCATAAATTAAATGATTTGTCTAAAAAAATTCTTATTCATTGGCTAATTGATTCCTGCAGTATCTATTTCATATTTATTAATTCATGTATTTATTACACATACATTGCTGATAGCTGTGTGTCTTAATTAGTGCTACAGTTTTAACTTGGCCTTCATATGTGGACACATTTATGGATATGCATTTACAATAAATGTCAATCTGTGTGCTGTTTCTTCTTGTACTATCTAGGATGAAATTAGCTTTTACATTTACATTTATGGCATTTGGCAGACACCCCTTTTCAGAGGGACTTACATTTATCTACTTTATACATCTGAGCAGTTGAGGGTTAAGGGCCTTGCTTAAGGGCCCAACAGTGGTAGCTTGGCGCTGCTGGGGTTTGAAGACCTTCTGACCAGTAGTCCAACATCTCAGCCACTGAGCTACCACTGCCCCACAACAGCTCTAATACAAATCTCTATTCCACACCTGGTCAGAGGTAAGAAGCTATTCTTATACCAGGTGGAAGAGAGCTATGAGGCTAGTGTGTTCATATGTTCAGTTCTTCATGCTGCTGATGGGGGTGAGTATGCACAAATTATTAGAGCTCAGATATCAGAAATCTGAAATTTGCCATGGGCATGTGTAATTACGATTCCAGTATAATGTTATACCCACCAAAAACTGTCATGTTTATTTTTAAATAATCTTTTGGACTGAGCTTCAGCATAGAAACATAGACAGTCAAACACACAAAATGGAGATGTAATTTAGTTGTTATTCAATCAGTAAACTTGCACGCTGTTTTTTATATATATATATATATATATATATATATATATATATATATATATATATATATATATATATAATTATACATATATATAAAACAGCATGCAAGTTTACTGATTGAATAACAACTAAATTACATCTCCATTTTGTGTGTTTGACTGTTCAGTCAGCTCAGCTCATATATATATATATGTGTGTGTGTGTGTGTGTGTGTGTGTGTGTGTATACACACACTGTATATTAGTTTATTAATTATATACTGTACATACTGTGTGTATATATACACACACGTGCATATATATATATATATATATATATATATATATATATATATATATATATATATATATATATATATATATATATATATATATATATATATATATATATATATATATATATATACACTGAAATTGTGATACACTGTGGGCTGTATCACTGAGAGATGAGGGCTCAGCTTTCTCGTACAGTGAAGGTGGGTGAATCTCTGTGGAATGACAGGATGATGAGTCAGTTCTGCAAGTTCTCTTTAGGCATTCCCTGCCTAAATCATTCTCCAAATAGCATACATGACATAATTCACTGTTTCATGTCTGTACACTGATTCTTCTTTCTTAGTTTGTGTGGCACAGAAGGTCTGCTTTTTGGTGCCCTTTTCTCATGGGTAAGGAAATTATATATATATATATATATATATATATATATATATATATATATATATATATATATATATATATATATATATATATATATATATATATATATATATATATATATATATATATATATATATATATATATGCATGGAAAAAAAATTGATTATGTGAGCGGATGTTTGGTGTTATTTTGCAATTGCTGAATGCTTATAAAGAATCCTAACAAACAGAAAAGCTTTCCATTGAAACTCACCCTTTCCCAGCTGCAAGTACATGTTTGGTTAGATATACTTGTGAAAGGTGGACCCATCATGTAACCACAGGACATAAAATATCTACTTAGTATCAACCTAGAATACCAGAAACCAGCATATATTACCTTGTAATAAATATGCAAGCTGGATGTTAAACATAAGAATAAATGGGTATATCTTGTAGGTCTTGTACTGTGTATTTCTTCTAGATAGAATGGTAAATGTTTCTATGGACAAGATCATCCTTAACCAAGTGGATCTGACTACCACAAACACATTACACAATATCATCTTTGTGAGAATCTCACTGTACCCTTCCTGTATTTTCACTCTAGGAATGGAGTACACAAACACAAATGAGTGTAGGGAGTGAAAGGGGGAGTGTTGGTCACGTGATGTGGTTTGTAGGTCAAGGTCAGGCTGAAAATAATGGGAATTGGAGTTCATGGTTGTTGTTTTTTTTTTTTTTTGGATGGTTTCAGATGAAGATGTGACACTTACATAAACAAGTGCTTTTTACTAGATTATTTCTTTCACCAATAAATAGCTAGAACCTGCATATATCAAGTCAATCATCTGTTTATTTCAGTGTGTTATTTAAAATTGCATAAATCGCTTGGCTAAAAACATATACTTAATATCTACAGGTTCGAATTTCTAGGTAAAATATCTTTCTATAAACAAAAAATTCTGAATGTGAACATGAGTTATCTTTCATTAAATGCATTTAAGTATTCTGTGCAGGGGAAGTTCTAAAGGGAGGCCTTTTTAACCATGTTCAACATATGATTGGGTGTCTCCACATTTTAGTTTTTACATTTACATGATATTAATCCCACAAAGATGTAATCTGGAAAAGCCTCATACTGCCAGGCTTTGCAGGCAATCCGGCCAAGCACAAATAGTTAAAACAGGACAACGAAGCCTCAACAGGAAATAAAAGCCCAAAGTCAATGGAAAAGAAGAACAATATAAATGTTTCAAGCAAGTCTAAATGAAGGAGCTGCTGGCCATTTCTGCTGATGACAAAATGTTTTTAAAATGGTAGAATCCGGGACATGTCTGCACAAATCTTTAAAGAGTGTGGTGTAAGCAGAGTGAAGATTCAGGTGATACATTCTAATTAGCTTTCAAAACAGTGCTGATATATGAATGCAGTACATTTTAACCAAGATGATTTTGCTTTTGTGCATCACATAATGGTTCTATGTTTGTAAGAATGATCAGATTTATTTAGTAAGTCAGTGTAACTGCATCTAGTCTTTAGTGATGTATAAGCATTCTGAAGAACTGACAAGCAAAGGCTATACAGCAAATAGCTTATTCCGAATCCTGAATTGCAGTTAATCTAGTCTAAATCTGCAAGTGTAAGTTTATCCTGTGTAAGTCATATATCATATTGGCTTAATTTAACTTGATATTGCCTTGATATTGCTTCACAAGCAAAAGTCATGTAGACTTGTATTTATTGTTTATTACTTATGTAGTTGCTTTTTCTGAAATTTGTATGAGCTCACCACACATGTATATACTTTGTTAGGACACCCTCATAATGTTAATTTTCTTTTCTGGATCAGCTAATAGCCTTTTTCTATTAGGATTCCCATAAAGGACATTCACTCTTATAGTTTTGGGCTGTTGCTGTGGATTAAGTCTTCCTTATTTTTCCCCTCACTGCATGCTAGCTCCATTATCTGCTGTTGCACCCCACTGTGTCATCCCTCACAATGATTCACTGCAGCAAGCCTTTTTTTTATAGAGCACATGTCAGTAAGTATTCGATCCACCGCTATATGTGTTACTCAAAGTACCTACTGATTGATTCAAAAAGATGGCCTGCAGTTCCAGTTCTGTTCTATCCTGATATCACACTCTCTTCTCTCTTCTTCTGGTGCTGGCTGCTCTCCACTGTCTTTTCCTACATGCTTGCTACTTACTACTAACTGCCGAGTTTGCTATTTACAGTCTGCTGCAATTTTCAACGTACTTTCCTTACCCCAGTTATTTGACCTCCCTCAAGGCATTATTCAAAAACTAGCAAAAATACAATAAACTTGTATTTCTTAAACTGACTTAGGTGAACAAACTATATTATTTCTTTTCAGTTTGTTAACTTTATTTAAAATAATAATAATATTCACTGTTCTGATTGTGCAGTCTGTGGCACAAAGCAAAATACTTGAGCAAGGTAAAGACATTTGCACTTTTTTTATACTCATCCTTGCCCTTCTGCCCATTTCTTTATTTATCCTTTGGATCTCTGTTTAACCTGATCTTGGCATCTGTCATGTCTATGCCAGAATCAGCAATGAACTCCAGTTCCCACAATGCACCTCCACCTACAAACATGGTCACATTGGACAACACCCATACACCATGTTCACACACAAAACTGTTGCCAAACTTATTAACAAATTCAAAAAGTCTGCAAGCGTTGCAGACTAACCCTATGGTTGGAGAATTCTGGAACACCCTATATTTCTGTTTTTGACCCTAGCGTGTTTCATCGTTTCTTCATTTTTGCCTCTTTCTTGGATGCTCTGTTTGCACATCACCTGACCCATTGCCTGTATTTTTGATCTTTGCCTCGTGACATGGATTGGTTTGCTATTGCCAGTTATTTTTATTAAAAACACACTCTCCAATTGTCGCCGTCTCCGCTGCCTGACAGCATCCTTGAGCCCTGCCTATTTTTATTACTATAATTGTGGATTTTTACAGTTGGCTTATAAAAATAATTATAATAATGCCTACACTTTTATGCAAGTCTCTGGTTTGACACTACCACTTAAATATAAACAGATGACAAATTAAAGGAATACAAAATAAAGTTAGTTAGGTGTTGGGCTACCACAAACCTCCAGAAAAGCTTCAACACACCTTGGTGCAGATTCTGCAAGTCTCTGGAACTCTGTCTCTGCATTCATCAAAAAGATATTCCCTCAATTTGTGTTTTGAGGATGGAGGTGAGAGCACCGTCTAACATGTTGGTCCAAAGTCTAACATAGGTGCTTGATTGGTTTGTGATCTGGTGACTATGAAGGCCACATAATATGATTTTACATCACTTTCATACTCATCAAGCCATTCAGTAAAGCCTTGTGCCCTGTGGATGTGGACATTGTCTTCCTGGAAAATATTGCTTCCATCAGGATAGAAATGTTTCATCATAGGATAAAGGTGATCAGTCAGAATAAGATTGTATTGATTTGCAGTGACTCTTCTCTCTAAGGGGACAAATAGACCCAAACCATGACAAAAAAGCCCCCCCCCAGAATAATAGAGCCACAGTTTTCTCCTTTAGGGGCTCCAGTTCCCTGTATTAAATCACTACTAAATGTCTGAAGGGTCTGAAATGTACATGTCTACCGAGAGAACACAAAGGTGACAGACACATGAAACAAACTCCATGCAATCAGCATTCAACTGGATGATGGCAGTGAGAGTGCATCATGCAGCTGGATAATTGAACCCACCAACAGCTTGCAACAGTAAAAGTGTATGTTTCTTCTCAAAAATGACTCTGCAGAATGACCTAGGCCAGATGGTAATTGCCGCCCGATCTCTTGTGTTCTGCTACTGAGCAAATGGTGCTTGTTAAAGGAACATCTGGCCCCATTATGGAATTGCATACACACACCCATCACAGACCCTCTCACTATTCAGTGTATGCAAGCATATTGTGTCCTATTGTGAGAAGAGAAATGCCAGAAATACAAAAAACTTTTTTCTTTTGTTTAAAACATCCCAATTTTAATAGATTATTTTGATCAAAGTCAGTGAGCTGGAGAGCAAAGATCTCATCATTATTTATTTCTTCCTGAGAGAAATAATTAGACAGGTGGTTAAATAGATGAAATAGAGAAATACAGACTGAAAGAGAATGAAAGGAAGATGGATGCAAAAACGTTAAATGAACCTGAACATGACTGATGGCTCAGTGTTGCATGACCTGCAGTGAATAGGTGTCAGGTTGTTTTGTCTTCAGTCTTAGATGAGAATTGAGGCATGAGCACAAAACTTCAGAGAAATTAGGTTTATTGGATCTGTTTCTTCTTAATCCTGTAACTTTGTGCAGCAGAATATAACCAGCCTCTCTGCCGTTACACACACTTCCTTTCTCTACTGCCGTTAACACTTCATCAGCTAATGTAATTGTGTGTGTGTGTATGTTTGTGTGTGTGTGTGTGTGTGTGTGTGTGTGTGTGTGTGTGTGTGTGTGTGTGTGTGTAAATTTCTGCTGTAGCCAAATGTCAACGCTTATACAGAAGTTAACTAAGAAATGCCTATACAGTCCTTCATGAGTGGCATCATGCAAATGTGCCATCCAGGCCTAATCAGGTGTACACAATCCAGGCAATCTTATTAAAGATGACAGTCTGACATCAGAATCATTTAATGATGAGGCCAGAAAGGCCCAAAACTTTGGATTAGTACATTTTAAATGACTTGCGTATTTGAAAAAAAAAAAGACCTTAGGGGGGAAACTATTGCATATACAGTAGTATACTACTGTACTACTATACTATACTATTACTAATACTATACTATTCTGCAAGGGTTAAAGAACAGCTCACTGAAGCTTGGGTGGGTTGTGTGGGGTTTCTGCAAAATTTCCACCCTATCTGCAACTCAAAAACCATACAAAAAGCCTTGAAACTAGCCCAAAATGATCAGTAAATGTATTTTGTTGTTTATAAGCTATTATAATAGGTTATAATAACCTCTACTCTTCTGGGAAGGCTTTCCACTAGATTTCAGAACATGCCTGTTTGTATTTGCTCATTCAGCCACAAGAGCATTAGTGATATCAGGCACTGATGTTGGGTGAGGTCTGGGGTGCAGTCAGCATTCCAATTCATCCCAAAGGTGTTCAGTGGGGTTGAGGTCATGGCTCTGCGCAGGCCACTCGAGTTCTTCCACACCAACCTTGCCAAACCATTTCTTCATGGAGCTCGCTTTGTGCACAGGGGCATTGTCATGCTGGAACATGTTTGGGCCTCTTAGTTCCAGTAAAGGGAAATTGTAATGCTACAGCATAAAGAGACATTCTAGACAATTGTGTGCTTCCAACTTTGTGGTAACAGTTTGTGGAAGAAAACATAAAGGTGTGATGATCAGGTGTCCACATATTTTGGCATGGGCACTGACACACCCCCATACCATGACAGGCGCTGGCTTTTGGACCTGACGCTGATAACAGGATAATGGATGAATGGGAGAAAATTCCACTTGCTAAACTTAACCAGCTGGTGTCTTCAGTGCTCAAATGCTTAATAAGTGTTATTAAAATAAAAGGTGATGTTACACAGTGGTAAACAGTCGACTGTCCCAACTTTTTTGGAGTGTGTTGCAGTCATCAGATTTGAAATGAGTGTATATTTTCAAAAATAAATTAAATTCACAAAGTAAAACATCAAATAATGTGTTAATAATGTGCTTTCAATATAGTACAGGGTGAAGTGAATCTTCAAATTTCCATACTGTCCCAACTTTTTGGAATTGGGGCTGTATGTGAAGATGCTGACTGTGTCATAACTGCTTACAGAAGGCTCCAGCTTCCTTTACCTTTGTGTGCATCACTGTGCAAACCAATATAAAAACAAATAAGTAAATAAACTGACAAACTGGTCATAAACAAATAAATAAACATACAGTATACAGTACATGGTTTATGTGTATTGCTAATGCCACTTAACCCAAGACTACTCTCCTGCTGAATTTATTCATAATTTTGCTTTATTCAAGAAAAAAAGCAGTAATACCACTCAAATCAAATCCCATCAAGTTTTATCAAGTTCTACAGTATCATGACATAAAATAGTGGACACTATGAAGTACATACAGCAACCTTCAAGCACAATGTGTGTTATGGAAAATCCCTACTACTGCATGGCCTGGAGAATGTGTGAGCAAATGATGAAAAGGTTCAGATATTCCTTCCAGACATCAAAGCATCATATTCAAAGAATAAATGCACACCATTTGCAGGCCCTACTGTACCTGAACTAATAGATAAGTGCTGCTCCACTTGCACTGAAGCCGATTTTGAGGCTGCTTGATTTTGACATTGGTGTGGGGTGGGTGGTGCAGTCTAGATGTGAAATATTCATGGATTGTACTATTTTGAAAATGCATTGAAATTGTTTTTTGCTGTTGTTGTTGTTGTCGTTGGTTTTTTTTTTGTTTTGACAGTTCTCCAGTAATTTGATTTTTTGAATACAATATACCTCAGCTTTTCCACTTCTCCCTTCAATTTAAGCACTTTAAAAAGCTATATAGAAACTGATTTTATACAATAAACCTAGAGCTGTTGAATAGGTAAACTATCAAAATCTCCAGTTAAGCAAAAAGAGACTGGGCAGGCATTAAACCCAAATGTTCTGACAAAACACCCACATATTGTGCAGCTTCATATCTAGCTCCAGTGTGATTTTAAAGTAGTAATGCCTAAGCAGATGTAGGAAACCTTGAATAGACAAGATGCTTAAATAATGATGCTCTTCATAATGGAAGGGGCTTGTAGTACATGTTAACTAATGATGTGTGCAGTACAGAGTACCACATCACAACTCAATATCAGTATTGCATCAGTATTTAAACATCCTGTTCATTCATGACCGTATGAGGTGAGTTTGATTTGTCTCAGCTTGATCAAACACTAGGAGTTAAAACATTCTCTGTCCTTCAAATGATTTATTGATTTTCTAACTCACTTTGTCCCTTTCAATGTTAAGCAGATGCCACAAGCATCCCATTTTCATAACAAGCTTAAGTAATTAATGACTGGTGAGACAAAAACAAGTGATGTGCCAAATAGGAATGGCTGTTCTCATAAGATAACTATTACACTGTTTGGCAGCTTTGGCTAACATTGTTTTGACATTTAGAGTGCCAAGGCCTCAATCCTCTTTTCTCTTGCATAATTTATTAAAAAATAAGCATCTTCCTGAGTAGAAATATACAGTCTTGTGAAAAAATTAGTACACCCCATGGAATTTTTTATTTATTTATTTATTTATTTATTTATTTTTTACATACAAGCAAACATTTGATCCTCTTTGAAAGAAAAAAAAACACACAGATCAGTCACATGGAAAAAGTAAGTACACCCCTACAGTTATCAGAACAGTGATTAGAACCTGCTCAGGGAGTGCAGGTGGAACCTGTCTTATTTATACCCCTCTCATATCTAGTGTCTGGTGTTCCCTTTGCTATTGAGGTGTGTGGTGTCATCATACCAAGAGCTAAAGGGTTCTGTAAGTCCTTCAGAAAAAAGGTTGTGGATGCCTAGGAGTCTGGCAAGGGATTTAAAAAGATCTCCAAATGATTTGAAATACATCATTCCACTGTAAGGAAAATGATCTACAAATGGCGCAGATTTCAAATGACTGCCAATTAGTCCAGAACTGGCCGTCCCAGCAAATTCAGCCCAAGAGCAGACCATCTGATGCAAAAAGAAGCCTCTAAGAACCCCAAAATTTCATCATAGGATCTGCTAGTAAGTTATGCAACTGTTGGTGTCAGTGTGCATGCTTCTACAATCAGAAAGAGATTGTACAAATTTGACCTGCATGGGAGGCGTGGCAGGAAAAAGCCTTTGCTGCTTAAAAAAGAACACTAGAGCAAGACTACAGTTTGCCAATAAGCATATAGTCAAAGACCAAACATCTTGCACCTGAAAGAATATTGCATGGAAGAGTGGTCAAAAATTCCAGCAAGCCGATGTCAGAGACTGGTGGACAATTATGCAAAATGGCTACAAGAAATTATTTCTGCTAAAGGGGGCAATACTAGCTTCTGAGGCCAAGGGTGTACTTACTTTTTCCACAGAAGAATATCACATTGATATTTCTGTGAATAAATGATTGAAAAAGCTAATTTTCCTTGTGGTTTTGTTCAAGTATATCAACTTTATTAATAGGCACTGTTTCAAAGATGATCAAATGTTTGTTTGTCTAAATATGTCAAAAAAGCCAACAATTTCCATGGGTATACTTATTTTTTCACATGACCGTATTCTTGATTCACTCTATCGCTCAAATGATTAAAGGTGCTTACTGCAAACAATAACATCTTAGCAAGTGGAAATATCTTGTACATAGTCAAATTTATCTAGTATTTCCTTTTATAAGAAGACAATAAACCAAATATAATGCTGCCTTCAAGTAGTGCCTTTGTAAATATCATAATTACAATATACATAATTGCATGCACATAAATGCCACCAATGTCCCAATGTCTTAAATGCCAGTGTCTTAATTCCTACTCGGGAACTCATATTTTTCGATGAGTCCTGAATTTCTGATTCAGGGTCTATCAATGACAAAAAGTTATGATGGTCCTCAATATGAATATTACGCTTACAGCTGTAAGATTTTTTTATTATGCATGTGAATTAATTTCATGCTGTTGATACAAAAAATAAACTATCAGAAATCATTTTTTCTGATCAAAACCAATTGAACACCAACAAATCAAATGCAATTACCACCTCCAAATTCATGTGCACAAACTTTCGAAGAGGACTTAAGGTCAGCATAACATTATTAATCCTATTTCTAAAGATTTTTACTCATTTCAGAATTTAAATAGTCTTGTTCTATTGGCAAATAATTTTGCTAATTTTACGCAGTTATTTCTAGAAAAAAAGTACATTTATCTTATATTTGGTTTATTGTAATCTTATAATAGTAAGTAGACCCTGGCATAGTGCGGGAACAACACTAGGAAGAAGAAAAAGAATCTTATAATAACTTACGCATCAATTTGAAAATTGACAACATTTCCCTTGTTAAGGTGTTATTTTTTGTGTTTACGGTGTATGCGTGGAAATGCTTTAATTAGGTTCTATAGAAAACATATACTTGCTGTTTCTCTGTGTCATTCTTCTTCCACTCCATACCAGGGGTGTTTCTAAAGTTTGATTCCTACTGGGATCCCCAAGAATTTTACAAAAGTACTTCAAAATTTCTAGGGGGGTCAAAGCACCAAAGTATTCAATTCATGTGTCTTTGGGAGTATCTATCTATCTATCTATCTATCTATCTATTGTTAGGTATTGCTGGTGCAGGCTGAAGTGTCAGGGGAGAGTAGTCAGGATGCATGTGCTGGGGAGACGTCAGTTAATGCAGTAGAGTTTATTTTCATAAACAAAAAGGAGCAGTAATCCACAAATACAAAGAAACTGAGAAAAAGCAGTTATCCAAAAAGACAGGGAAAAAACTCGAAATGCGGAAGTGGTCTGGGAACCACAAACTCGGAACTACGGACATAAGAACAAAGACTACGGATCAAACCGCTACGGAATCTAAACTAATACACATCTAATCTAAACTGATACACCGCGAGGAAGCGGAAACAGCGCGGGGTATTTAAACACACGGAAATCAAACACAAAATCACAGACACCTGAAAATCATAATCATATCAAATGAACCAGAACCAATGAGAGAAAAAGGAGGCGGGGACAGAGACATTACGTGAACACAATAACAAAAAGCACATGGCAGAAGTAAACAAAACGAGAGTCCCTCTGACAGGAGGCGGAACGCGCTCCGTGGAATGCGGAAGTAGGCTACGCTTCTTTTTGCAGTGTAGCGAGAGAGAGAGAGAGAACCTAACATCTGTCTATCTATCTATCTATCTATCTATCTATCTATCTATCTATCTATCTATCTATCTATCTATTATTTGCTTGTTTATTTATATATATACATTTTTTAATTATTTCTTTTCTTTAATCACATTATGTAGCAAACATTAATGTAAGTATGTGCTGCACATAATTTTATTAGTTCAATTTTACTTTTAATTTATTGTAATTTATTGCTAAAATTGCCTAAAACTTTTTTTTTTGTTTTTTTTTTTTTTTTTTTAAGTCAAAACTGGTTACTGTTTGGTCGGTGACAAACTCCATATTTTTATACCTTGGAACTGTTTTACCATGGTCATTTTCAAACATTTACTAACAACATTAACTTCATCAATGGAATTTTACATTTCATTTGATACTTGACTGTACCTAATTTATATTAAAGTTCCTGAAATAAGTACACATAGGTATACAGGTGATGTATACTGCATTTCTTCTGAATCCACAGCAGCTGCAAGATCTTTGAAACCAGAGAGGTGATAAGATTCTCTTAGATTTATTTTTGCAGGTTCAGTACACTGTTGTAAAAGAAGTTTTTTCCCCATTCAATCAACTCTGTGCTTTGTAGTTCTTCTCATTTTCTTTATCAAGCATATTGAATAGTAGAACATGTGCAATATTAGAGTACACAAAAAATAATAGCACTAAGAAATATATATATTTTTTGTAATAAAATGTCATCTTTCCCTTCATCAGTCATTATAATAACTGTTTCAATTTGCTTTCTCTCCCACTCAGAGAAATTCAATACAGTGGTGAGAGAAGCAAGACTTGGTTCTTTGTGTTTGATAGACATAAGGAATGAAAAGTGAGTGAGCGAGTGAGTAAGAGAGAAAATGAGAGAGAATGAAGCAGTTTTTGGGGAGGTGGGGGAGAGGGGGGATTGTTGTCAGTCGAGAAAAAGGCAATCTCAGGTGACACTTAGTTTTGTCATCTATCACACCCCAAAGCCAGACAGGAAACCACTGAACCATCTTCATCTGTCATCCAATCACAGATCCTGCCTTTTTCAGCACCAATCTCATTTGTTCCTCTCTACAATTCATTCCATGCATGCCCATTGCACTCAGTAAGATGACACCTGGTTGTCACTTTGAATATGTTTATTTATGCTCATTCTTGGAACTCCTCCACAGCTCAAATGCATTCAGGAGTCAAATTGCCTCTGTGTATTTCACATCTGGCTAACACTGACTATAAAATGATTTAAATGTGAAATGAATAGGTTATGCTCTGTGTATGCAGAGCTTCCTTAGTTCACAAATTATGGATGTGCATTTTTGGCATTTTTGACAGTTTGAATACTTGACAGAAAAAAATGTACTAGTACTTGAATTAATCACACAGTGATTCTATACAGCCTATTCTGCCTATCGCAACATTGACAAGACTTAACAAAACCTAGACATTTTGGATATATATCAGCAACTGACAGCAGTGTTCTCTCAAGTCTGCTAGCAAGTCACGGGTGATAAAAGACTAGCAACTTCATTTTCATTCAACACGTTTACAAGTATGTTTCAAGTGGCACAGCAACAGTGTTAAAATATCATGATTGCCTAGTGACAGCAAATAGGCTTTACACCAAATGGTATCACTTGTAAATCAGTGCAAGCATTTATACCAGCTGCATGCAGCACGCAGAGCTTCAAAAATTATGTGTTCACTAAACATATTTATATACTCATAGTCTATAATTTGTAGCTTGCTTGGAAACAGCATGTTAGTCGTTTCTAGATATAAACACCACAAAATGCAATATACGTACGTACATGCTACTGTATATTGTGCAGACAACTTCCATAATCCAGCTATATTTCAGCTTGGAGCCCTAGTGTAGCAGTGTTAGAAATAACAGTATTAAAATGTCATGCTGCTCTGTCATAACACTTGTAAGTTGTACCCAGTGTGACTAGAAGAGCTCAGACTGTATAATAAATTATGCTTATAGTTCCATTTTTTAAAAAGGATTTGCATTGATTATTTGGTAGGCTACTGGACTTAAGCTTATATAAAGTTTATTTGATAAGACTGCAACACTAAAATCTACAGTGCTGTGAAAAAGTATTTCATTTCTTCTGTTTTTGTGTATATCTCATACTAAATAGTTTTAGATCTTCAAACAAAATACAACCTTAAAACAAAGGCAACCCGAGTAAACACACAATACAGTTTTTATTTATTTTTTTATTGAAAGAAAAAAAAAATGTTTTCCAACACCTATAACCAATGTGAAAAACTAATTGCCCCCTTAAACTTAAAATCTGTTTGTGCCACATTTATCAGCAATAACTGCAACCAAATGCTTCCGATAACTGGAGATCAGTCTTTCACTTACAGTACTTCTAGGACTAGGACTTACTCCTATGCTATGGATCATTATCTTGCTGCATATGCAAGTTGTGCTTGAGTTTCAACTTACGGGCTGGAGACTGGACATTCTTCTTTTTCACACAACCAAATTGTGTGATGAGAGTGGCTTATGGCAGAGCTTGCCTCCTCATTACATCTCAGTGTATAAAATACAGGTCAGTAAAACCCACAGGATAGTAAAACCCACAGGAAGTGTGTTTCTATTGTGGATGCCAGATCATGTCTCAGAAGAACAGACAGGCAATTCTTAATCCAACTGATCTGGAAACAAATAACACTGTGGTGAATCTAGTTTATTTGATTTATTTAAGGTTATATAGATTTTAGTATGCCCCCTAATCAAGATAATCTCCTCAGTTAAAATCACTTTAGACTGAGCATATTACATCAAGCCACTTTAAAATGAAATGATCATCCCCTCTCCTAAGTGCTCGTGCACACATCTCAGGTCCATCAGCAGACAAGCCATCACTTTCATCAAATTAAAAACTCTGCACATCACTCTATGGGCTCAGAAAGTGTGATATCAGAATGACTTGGCATGGTGCAACAGTCTAACTGGGGGATGGTCCCTAATTAACAAGAGTGCAGTGCAAGGCCAGCATTTCATTAGGGAAAAAAAAAGGAATAAATCAATAAAAGCTAATGATAACAAGGCACTCCAGAAGTCTGAATGCTATGGTGAACTGCTTGATAGCAGTGTTTTCTCTAATTACTGACTGAGATCAGTAATAGCAAAATCATAGAGATGCTTACCTTCACATCACCCAAAATAAAGAAAAGTAAACACTGAACCACTACAAGCTCTTAATCACACTGAAAGAAATCACTGTATTATAAGCACTGCAAACATGGAACAATTTGAAATGCCTTATGAAATCACTACACTTAATCACTGCCGATATTATACAGAGTTGATTTACGCAACACATAGTGAGGAGATACATGTCTTGCTCTTGGAATGATCTTTGTTGGTCAGCCACCTCTGGGAAGGGTAACAAAGGGTAACAATGGTCTTTAATACCTTTTTCAGCCTGATGAGCATCAACAACTCATTTTCTGAGGTCCTCAGAAATCTCCTTTGTTTGTGCCATGATACACTTCCACAAACATATGTTGTGAAGATCAGACTCTGATAGAGCCCTGTTCTGTAAATAAAACAGGGCGCTCACTCACACCTGACTGTCATCCCATTGACTGAAAACACCTGACTCTAATTTCACCTTCAAATTAAACTTCACATACTTCTGTTCAATTCTACTCATCTGGTTTAAAGTCCCATCAGTGGAGCATGCCAGCTCAAAGAAGCCAATCCAGATTCTTTTTTTTTCTTTTTTACATGCAACTGAGCCAGGAGGTGAGGCCATGGTGGAAAAACCTTCCAAACAGCGCTGTAGAGATTGTATCCTCCATTCATCATTAAGCTATAAGGGGCTTCCATGCCACATCTTGTGTGCTCTCAGTTTCAGAATCAACTATTTCAGCGAGTGTATCCTTCAATAGTGTAAAATGATACATAGTTTTATTATTTTTAACATTTATTGCACTGATTTATTTACTTTCTTTGTTAACAGTGTAGCATTAAAAAGCGTTGAAGCTGGAAATGCAATTTATAGCCTGTGTATGCCCTCACAATAAGACAGTGAGCAGCCATTTTTCATATACTGTATTTTTGTCATAACTTCAAGTAAGAGAGAAAAAGAGACAGATTTGTGACTGTTCATAGCTGCTTTAACTTAAGAGATTGGCAGCACTAACTTCTTATGTGTACGTTCCAGAAAAATAAATGTTCTGGATGAATAAAAGCTACAACTTGTCATTCTTTAATAAATAAGAATGTGTCAGCTGCAAAATTATGTAGTATAAGTGGAATAAAACACTTCTGGAAGTGCTGTTATAAGAAAATAATTAACTCCCAGGTGGCCTCACAAACCACAATAATTCATTAATTTGTCCAGTAGGTTTTATTCCTTAAATACTGTTTTAATTGCTAAAAATTGTATTACTATAACAACGCATAATTGTTTAATACAAAGATGTTGATAGCCAGGACATATCTGTTCACAGTTTGTAAGAAAGCATTTTAATCATAAAACATGTAAAACAACATGGACATACATACAACATCTGTGAAAACGTCTGTTTGAGTTTTATTCTATGCTACTTTGACTGGTGTCATTTAAGTGAGATGCCTTTGTACTTGTACTTAAGATTGAATATTGCCTACTTTACGCAACACTGCTATTACAGGGGTCCTTTCCCTGAATACTTATGAACAACAATCTTCGCTACATTTTTTCGTCTTCCATCTAACCTGCAAATATTCATGACTTCTGTTTCCGGGTACTTACAAATGTTTAATCCACAGTCAAAATGTCCACAGTTTTGTTTGTTCATGTCTTATAAAGAGGCGTCAGTTTGTTATATTCCCAGTTGTTGTTAACATGGAAACATCAGGAACAGAGTCATGCATTGATTTTCTATTGCATAGGTTGAATGGATGAGACATCCTCGATGAGATATGAGTGACCTTTTATCCGTAAAAGTAATTTGGGAGTGTAATTAAGACAACTATAAGATAATGGATTACCTGCACCTGAGTTTCAACCCATCCAGTAATCAATAGCATGACTAAAGCAGTCATCTTTTCAGGCCAGGTAGTTTATTACATACACTCCCACTCTCTGCCTTTCCTCTTAATATATAGCTCTGGACATTTGAACACTGTCTAGAACAGTGTTTTTCAACTCTAGACCTGAAGCCCACTGCCCTGTAGATTTCAAAGTTTTCTCTGCTGCTGTAACACCTGGTCAGCTCATTATTATAAGTCCATCATTAGCTGGATTAGTCAACAGGATGGAAAACTTACTCTGAAGAGCACTGGGTTACCAGGACTGCAGATGAGAACTGCTGGCCTACAGCCTCATTCCCATGGTGTAAGACCTTGCAGTTTCATATTACTGTCACTTTATTCAATTTATAGGCATAGTATAGTCTTGTAACCAACTGTTATAACCAATATATAGATTGTGTGCTAATTTATGATTATTATTATTATTATTTAGAAAGAGTCATGTTTATTATTTATGGGTGAAATTATTCCAGTGGATCTACTGTGTAAAATGGATTTTATTATTACAATGGATCTACTGTGTAAAAAAAAAAAGTGTATAGTAAGTGCTTTCTATTCCTCTTCAAAACATCCATATTTGCAGTTGGCTTTGTACACAGAATATACTTTTAAAAAATAATTTTAAAAAGGAACTGGGGCAGCTGTAACCTTGAAAAAGGGAATGAAATGTGTTATTAACCTGGGAAGGAGATTCTTCAAGTCTGACCAATGCAATCAGAGAATCCTTATTCTGATCACAACCTGTCATATTGAAAAAAAAAACCCCACAGCTGTGAGATATGGATGAACCTCTATTTGATCCATCCTGTGGATCCATCCAGTGGTGAGAATCATTTGGATACCTGTTTCTGAGTGTGTGCATACATGCCATGACCCTTCAACAAAGTCACAAAGTGAAACATGACACAGATTTTGCAATAAATACTGCTGTCATACAGCCATTTTCCACCTTCTTCTTCTCGTCCTGTACACGCATAAACTCTAGAGACTGTTGTGTGTAAAAATCCCAGGAGATCAGCAGTTTCTGAAATACTGAAACCAGCCCTTCCGGTACCAATATTCATGCCATGGTTAAAGTCACAGAAAGAATTTTTTTTCCCCATTCTAATTTTTGCATTATGCATTGTGCTGTTGCTACATGATTCTCTGATTGGAAAATTGCAAGAATGTGCAGGTATACAGGTGTTCCTATTAAAGTTGATGTTGAGTGTACTGTATATAGTTCCTTGTCTGTCAGTGATCTTTGTGAAGCTTTGTATGTAATAAATTTCAAAACTGATGGGATTGACTATGTTGATATTTGTCTATTTTCTGAATATGAGTGCCCTTTCTACTTGGTTCTTGACCTCTGCTGCCTTTTCTTCTGACAATTTGGATTATCCCACACAATATTACTCTGCATTCCTACCTCTGATTTAATACAGTGAGTTATAAAAGGCATGTTGTATATGACATACAGTATATCCTGGACCTAATAAACAGCCTCAGCTACTCGTGTCATCTTTATCTATAATGATTTATTGCTACTTTCTCCCACAGTTATGCCTTGAGCTGATGATGGTCTCCCTATGTCAATAACTCATTCCCTCACACCAGTTGTAGCCAAGTTTTTAAGGTCCTTAATGAAGACAAAAAGCTATTGGTGTTGATTAAAATTTGGTGGCTAGTGAGTGAAGTTAGGCACATGTTAGAATTTGGATCTCTAGGGGACACTTCATTTGCTATAGTAAATAAAGCCTTGGCCAGCCACCAGACAGGCTAAGTAAGGCTGTCACTAACTGTTGAGACAGATGTATTGGAGCACTGTCTTGTGCATTGCTTCTGAACATTCTTGATTTCAAATGGGGAGGAATTACCTAGAATAAAGGCCATCCTATGTATATGGATGGATTCAAAGTTACCTTAGGTGTGGAAACACTCTTGATTGTTGACACTGATATGAGTGTTACAACCAGTGTTTTTTTTTTTTTTTTTTTTTGAAAAAGAAAATAACAGGCTTATTATTGGCTTAATAAAAAGATTAAAAAATTAAAAAGGTTAAAAAAATAAAACATGAAACTTTTCTGCAATGACATAAAAACCTTTTCTTGGGTCAGTCGGCAACCCTTGCCAGAGGCATTAGCACTGACTCAAACTTCTAACTCAGTGGTTCAGTGAAATACTTCAGAGAAAATGGCACTGACAGCAAATCTATGACCAAATCTGTCTTCCTCTGCCATTGCTGTACGTACATAGATTGATTTCTGCTTTAATAGACACATCCTATGACCAGCTAAGTTAATTGATCTACTTTATAAAACTTGTTCTTAAAATGTAAAATGTGTAATTGTTAGACAACTACAAAATCACTAATGAAGACACCTCTGAATGATTATACCAATCATGAATAAACAAAATAATACACTATATGACCAAAATTATGTAGATACCTGATCATTACACCCATATTTGCTTGATGAACATCCCTTTCAAGATCTGGTCCCCCTTTGCTTTTATAATAACCTCCACTCTTCTGGGAAGGCTTGCCACTAGATTTTGGAGTGTGGCTGCGGGGATTTGTTCTTTCAGCCTAAGAGCTAATTAGTGAGTTCAGGCACTGATGTTTGGTGAGGAGACATGGGGTGCAGTCAGTGTTCCAGCTCATCCAAAAAGTGTTCAGTAGGTATTTCTTCCACGCCACCATTGGCAAGCCTTGTCTTCATGGACCTTGCTTTGCGCACAAGGGCACTCTCATGCTGGAACATGTTTTGGGTACTCCACTTCGTTCCAGTGAAGGGAAATTGTAATGTTACAGCATACAAAGACATCCTGTACAATTGTTTTTGTGACAACAGCTTCTGCATATGGGGCTGCATAGCCACAGACCACTCAGAATGCCCATGTTGTCCACTACCAAAAGTGTCTTAATGTTATGGATGTATGTGTATATACTGTATACAATGCTACTGCTTTGGCCCATCATTTTTAACTGACATGGCCAAATAAAATAGTGAAAGAACTAGTCCTTATATCAATTGCTTTGCCTTTAGAGGGAGATTTGATGCAATTCAGGAGTTTGTTTGGGTTTGAGCATGTCTAGCTGGTTGGCAATATATGAGTAATTGTCAATATAGTCCATATATCCCTTCATAGACTGAGACCTTGTCACAGGGAAAGGGCTTCTGTACTTCAGTGAACTTCAGGACAATGTCACCAGGAGCATAATGCTCCAGGTATGAGCACACTTGGTGAACTTCTGAGAGGAGAGCTCAGACAAAATTCAGTCTTAAAGATTTATGTCGATTGCACGGGCCAATGGCGTAAGCACGATCAGTTGTTCATTTGCATTGGTCTCTGCCGTAGAGGTTTTGCTGCCACAAAGCAGAGAATGTCAGATTGGGTGATGGATGAGATTTCTCTTGCTTATGAGGCATGGGGGTTATCTTTGCCTCTCAGCATCACTCTACAAGAGGTGTTGCTTCATCTCAGGTGCTGTCTAAAGGAGCGTGTCTGGAGAAAATTTGTGTCGTGGCAGGATGGGCTTTTTTTCATTCGGTTTTATAATCTGAACATGGATAGAACCTGGTTCCCAGGTTCTATCTGCTTGAGCGGGTGTCAATGATGTCCTCCCACCTTTTAGTCGATGCATGTTCATGGGCTGATAAACTGGTAGTCACTTAGTAGTAAGGCATTGTGGTATAGTGTTCCCATAGCATCAGCTACTGACGCAGCGTCGAGTGAACTTATGAAAGGGAACGTCTCAGTTAAGTATTTAACCATGGTTCCCTGAATAGGGAGCGAGATGCTGCATGGCATACCATGCTCCTGTGTGACTGCATACGACTTCTGTTTCAGAAATCTGAGTGAGATGGCACAGACGCGTCCCTTTAAGGCACCGATGATGCGATGCCTCAGAGAGGCGGCGTTAGCGCAATCAGCCAATGGATTGGCGTGATTCTATACGGGCTTCAGACATCATCACACCTGGAGGGTGTTCTCATAGCACAAGCTACTGACGCAAAGTCTAGTTCCCTATTCAGGGAACCATGGTTACATATGTAACAGAGACATTTATCCATGTTTTGTGGATTTGGGGAATGATTATCATTGTGTTCCTCAACACTTGTTGTGGGAGGTACTACATGGGTATGGGGTTTCTGGGTCTCTACTATGTGCAATCCCTTCGTTATATTAATATAATGAGAGTGTCAGCATTTTTGAAGTCTGGGTTGATCTTCTGTGATGGTGCCATCATGAATGAATGAATGAATGAATGAATGAATGAATGAAGTCCATTTGACAATAATCTACTATATAGTGTAAAATATTCTTTATTATATTATAAATATATTGTGCATTAATATATTGTAATATATTGTGTATTAAAATATTGTCATATATTTTTGTAATGGAAAGGCTCCTGACATCAGTTTGCAAGATCTTATATTCTCTAGGCTGCTTTGTGCTGACCCATAAGCCTATGAGTTCCCATACCTGCTGAATGGCTTCATTGACCCTTCTTTGGACCCTGTCTTGCCCTGCAATCCTGTGGAGGGTGCCAGGCACAAAAAGGCTTGTTTGTTTTATGCATGTCATTTTTGTGGCTTAGACCTTGCAGGCCTCCCTATTTTCCTGGTCCTTAACTATAGATATGGCTAGTTTGTACCCGCATGCTATTGCTTGCCTGGAATAACTATAATAACTTGAATGCTGTTGACAAACATGCACAGGTACACACTTGCACCCTGCCTAACCCTCCCATTACATGTAGAAACGGTTGGCCAAACACTCATGCAGACTTTAATTTAACATAACCCTTAGCACTGCAAACTACTCTCTCATCTAAATTAAAAAAAAAATTTTTAAGGACATTTATGGTGGCCACATGAAGATTTATGCCCTCTGTGGCACTCTCGTTTTGAACAATGAACAATGAACAATAAAGAATGACTTTTTTTGTCAAAACATAAGGCATAAATCATATCACATTCTTTAATATTCTCCCTGGCAGAGGCGATAAAATGCGGACAGAGCGTCACTTGCGGTGATGAGGATGAATTGAAGGGGCAGCTCAAATGTCTCCATGTAGCTATTAGAACAATAAAGGAAATGCCTTGGCTTGGTTTTAATACTAAAAAATAATATTAATAATCCATAAACATCACACTATGTTATAAATTGTCAGTGAATATGTCATTGTTTGAATAAGCTTAATCTAAAAATCATTTGACAGTGTCAACATTACTGCATTATTGAAAATAGGTGTAATAGACATATACACAGTTGGGTGTCCATTGCAGCTAAAACAAGCACATTTAACGTAATGTAGCATCAGACAATAGCTTTGCTGCACATTTCCTGTGCCCTCTATCACTCAACTGACCCACAAATCTTAAAGCCTAACTGCAATCCACAAAGCTATTTGATAACAGACCTGAGGACTTGCCCTATCTGACTTCAGGGCAAAACAATAAATTGCTGCTTCATAGGTGCACAGCAAAATGCCCAGTTTTGAATTTAAACCTAGAGTGTTGACTTAATTTTTTTAGTTCTTTAATTTGTATCCAACTGATAATAGTTTAGACCCCAGAATGCTGATTTTACACAGTTAATCCACCTCTCTGGTGTCTGATGTTAAAAAGGATTGCCTGAACATGAATGATCCCAAAGATAAAGCTCTGTTTGCAATAGATGGTCTCATCTGACTTTCCAGGGTGAACATACAAACAAAAATTCTTATTCAGGTTTTTACAGTTATTGTATTCTAGCATTTCTCCATGCTAAATAGTTTGAAACTTGCCATTAGTAGGCTTATAATGAGTTTGTGATATTTGGGCACAAAACATAAGCCCCTGAGGTGCAATTAATTAAATCATTAGTCAAGAACAATAAAATAACCTTAGATGTCAACAGAACATGGAAAAATTATGTGAATGCTGTACAACAATATAGCAAGAATGTTGACTCCAATGTTTAAACTGGTAACACCAGTTCAATTTATAATAATAATAATAATAATAATAATAATAATAATAATAATAATAATAATAATAATAATAATAATAATAATAATAATATACAGTGCCCTCCACTAATATTGGCACCCTTGGTAAATATGAGCAAAGAAGGCTGTGAAAAATTCTCTTTATTTATTTGTTTAAAAAAAATTCACAAAAATATTCTGCTCTCATGGATATCAAACAATTGCAAACAAAACACAGGTTTATAATATATATATATATATATATATATATATATATATATATATATATATATATATATATATATATATATATATATATATATATATATATATATATATACATATATACATATCTATCTATCTATCTATATCTATATATATCTATATATATATATATATATATATATATATATATATTTGTGTAGTGAAAATTACCCGCATCTCTCCACCAAAATATGTAGTGAAAATTAGTTGTTTGGGTTAATTTGATATATTCTCCACCATTTTACATAAGTAAAAATTAGTTGTTTAAATTGAGCTATCTTTATTCTCCTCCAAAGATGTCGGAGAGATTAACAGATCAGCTCGAAAGGGAAATTTGGCTAATTTAGTATTACTGATCAACTACTCGTCCAACGATATGCTGAACCTAGTGTATTCATTAATTATGCATTAACCAAACAAGATATGTTTGACTATACTTAAAGTACATCACTAATATTTAAAACACAATGATCCTCCTAGGGCTACTACACTAATACATGCAAAATCGAACAATTAGTGGCAACTTAATGGTGATACACATGAAGAAAATAGAACAACACATGGTAGGAAATAGGTGATTGCAGTTGTTCAAAGATGTATTAATTCCTACAGTTGTTGCTCCTGGTAGGCGCCGATTGTGGAACGTGTGAGTCCTTGTGTAGACTTGTGGAATTGTGGAATGTGTAATCTTTGTGACTGAGCGAAAAGGTCTCTCCTTTCTGCCAGAATTTATTGGCCTTACTGGTATGGATCTTTGGACTTTTGGTCTGGCCCAAAAGGCCTAAATCACTGCATTTGAGAGCAGTTTCTGTGGTCAAGAGGGTTCAGCCCTGGGTCAGGGAGGCCTTTAACGCTTGCCATGTTGGTTGAGATAAGGCAGATGCACACGCTGGATTTAAGTGGCTCCTTGGTGTCTGGGTGTGGATTCCTTGTTTTATGGCTCCCTGAGTGGAGACATTTTGGTCCAGAGTTTCTTGTGGGTTCTCTGGCTGAGAAGGCCCATTGTTTTATTTCTTCTGGTTATAATTGTGTGAATTATATGATGCAGCTTGTGCTCAGGCGTTACATTGTTAAACATAGGTGTGCAACAATTATTGGCACCCTTTAAGTCAATACTTTTTGTGCTACCTCCCTTTGCCAAGATAACAGCTCTGAATATTCTCCTATAATGCCTGATGAGGTTTGAGAATACATGGCAAGGGATCTGAGACCATTCCTCCATACAGAATCTCTCCAGATCCTTCAAATTTTGAGGTCCACACTGGTGGACTCTCCCCTTCAGTTCACTCGACAGGGTTTCTATGGGTTTCAAGTCAGGGGACTGGGATGGCCATGGCAGGACCTTGATTTTGTGGATTTTGTAGTAAACCATTTTTGTGTGGATTTTGATGTATGTGTTGGATCATTTTCCTGCTGGAAGATCCAACCATGGCCCATTTTAAGCTTTCTGGCAGAGACAGTCAGGTGTTCATTTAATATCTGTTGATATTTGATATTTATCCTAACAAAATGTCCAGGTCCTCTGCCAGAAAAACAGCCCCAAAGCATTAAAGAGCCACCACCATAATTAACCGTGGGCATGCGGTACATTTCCATATGGCTACCTCTCTATGTGCGCCAAAATCACCTCTGTTGTTTATATATCCCATTTGAAATTCCAGTAGTGCCTGGCAAATTGAAGACGCTTGAGTTTGTTTTTGGATGAGAGTAGAGGCTTTTTTCTTGAAACCCTTCCAAACAACTTGTGGTGATGTAGGTGACTTCAGACTGCTGTTTTGTCTGACCCCAAGACACAACTTCTGCAATTCTCCAGCTGTGATCTTTGGTGATTTTTTGGCGAGCAGCGCGCGCTTCATTGATATTGACTTTGTTTACGCTAGCATGTGTGTTTTGTTTTGATTTCTGTCCTGTCTCTGCCCTTGTATTGTCATTGGTTCCTTCCTAATGTGTCTCATCTGTTGTGTGTTATCCACAATGATTATGTTTGTTATTTAAAACCCTTGTGTGTCTTTGTTCTAGGTGAAGTATCGTGAGTTCTGTGTTTTCCGCCAGACCCGTACCAAGCTTTTGATCATTGTTTTGTTTTATGGTTTTTGATCTTGTTTTCGTCCTCACGTTATCAAGTCTTGTCTAGCCCTGTTTATGTTGTTTGCTGATCGCCTGACCCTCGCCTGTTTTTGACCACGATATTTGCACGATATTTATGTTTTGGATTTGTCTGCCTCTCTCTTTATATTAAAAAGCTCTTACTGCACTTGTATCCGCCTATCTCCGCATTACATGACAGTGGCATTTCTGGATCATGTTCACATATACCTTCTTCTTTGCATGATAGAGCTTTAACCAGCATTTGTGGATGGCATGGCGAACTGTGTCCACAGACAATGAGTTTTGGAGGTGTTTCTGAGCCCATGCAGTGATTTCCATTACAGAATCATGCCTGTTTTTAATGCAGTTCAGCCTGAGAGCCTAAAGATCATGGGCATACAATATTGATTTTTGCCCTTGTCCCTTGTGCACAGAGATTTCTCCAGGTCCTTGGAATCTTTTGATGATATTATGTACTGTAGATGATGAGATATTCATAGTCTTCGCAATTTTATGTTGAAGAACATTATTCTGAAATTGTTCCACAAATTATAGATGCAGTTTTTGCAGATTGGTGAACCTTTGCCCATCTTTACTTCTGAGAGACTCTTCCTCTCTAAGATACTCTTTTTATACCCAATCATATTACTGACCTGTTGCAAAATGTTCCTCCAGCTGTTTCTTTTTAGTAACACTTACTTTTCCAGCCTTTTGTTGCCTCATCCCAACTTTTTTGAGACGTGTTGCAGCCATCAAATTCAAAATTACCTTATTTTTTTCTTAAAATAGTACATTTACTCAGTTTAAGAAATGTATGTTTTCTATGTTCTATTGTGAATAACATATGGGTTTTGCAAATGAGACTTGCAAATCATTGCATTTATTTTTATTTACATTTTACACAGTGTCCCAACTGTTTTGAAATTGGGGTTGTATATTTTTCTCATATGAATTCATTGGGGTGCCAATAATTGTTGCACACCTATATTTAACAAAGATTTTTTTTTTGATAAACCTGTGTTTTTGATACCCATGATAGAGTATTTGTGCAAATTCTTTGAACAAAAGATCAAAAGGTTAAACAATAAAGACAATTTTTTACAGCCTTCTTTGCTCATATTTACCAAGGGAGCCAATGTTAGTGGAGGGCACTGTATATTATTTAATTTAATTTAATTTAATTTTATTTTATTTTATTTTATTTTACCAGCACTGAATCTGGTAATGTAATTTGTTGCCAGGTTTGTAATTACTTAATGGTTAATGGACATATTATGTAATAATTTAGCAATTCTTAGTACTGTATTACACATTAAACGTGACTAATTGTAATGTGTTCCTGGTGAACCTGACAAAATGTCTCTGTTGTTGTTTTATGTGGATGCTGGTACAGAGCACATAGAAAGCAGTAAGGTAAATGAGGGGACAGTGTGTAACGCTTGCCAGCATAAATGTGGGGCCAATAATCAGTGTAATGGAGCTCGAGTGTGTCCAAGGTGCAGAGCATCCTCTTTCAGCCTATAAGGCCTGCAATCTCCCAGAGTGGTGGCTAAGAGGGATTCAGTCCTCACCTAAATGCTACTAATTAACCGCAGCCAATCAAACTCTCCAGATCCCAGAACTCTTCTGCAAAAAGCTCTATTGCTTTATTAAATTCACAGTGTCAAAGGTTAGCAGTAATACATGGAAGATAGGTCAGAAGGCCATACGCTGTGAACATACTGTATTTATGGTAAAAGTTACCACTTTGTCTTTTAAAACATCACTGTTCATCTGAAATTTGTCAGATTTTACATTGCAGTAAATTGGATGTAGTTTTTAGTTTGTCCTGTAATTCAATGTTTGTATTATGTTCAGCAACAAAAAATGGATAATCAATCCAATGTTAAAATTGTGCCTTTTTAACCAACATGTTAAGGCATTTGTTTTTATGATTTATGGCTGAGAAAAAAGGGGAGAGCTAAAAGGAGATATTAAGAGATTTTTCTTGGATGTTTGGGCATGTGGTAGGATATTACGTAAATAAAATAGTTTTACCTTATTGTAAATTATTGGTGTTTCCTGATATGTCTAAAAACACTAAATTATGTAATACGTTGCCTTTTCCCCCAAATGGTCACAATGTTTTGCAATATAAAATAAGATACCTCTGTCTGTAGCTGAACTATTATCAAGGCAATTCCTGATAGTTCAGGTGGGTAAAGGTGTGTATTAAATTACCATGCAACCACATCCGTTCACATATGATATGTTCACAGAGGATGGACTCAGAGCATCTCTCTTTCATCAGCTAGTTTTATAGAAACATGAGATAGACTAGTAGGCAGCATTGTCCTGTGCAAAGCCCTTAACACCATTTATAGTAAGTGCACTTCACTAATGCCTGATTAGACTAAACAGAACACATAAAGGTAATAAGGTGACTATATAAAATTGCACCTTTTTTTCTTTTTTCTTTCTTCCCCACTGTCAGTTCAGCTCACTTTGGGACACTAACAGCTCAGCACGTATAGTATATAACACAAAGTGATTTACCAGGTACTTAATAGTGTGAAATAGGCAAAACTTATTGAAAATAATAAAATAAAATAAACTGCATATTTAGATATACATTACAGAATGCTGTTCACAACTATGTGTATAGTGTTATTATTCAAATTAATTATATAACAGAATAAACAAATATATTTTAAATATATATTTAAAGGTCCAGGAGTACTATAGAGGCAGGGGCCTAACTGTATAAATTTAAGTGTTAATGCCGTGTGTTCAGATTCAAAACCATTTTGAAGAAAATCAAAATTTCATTCCACTGACAGCAATTTTTCAGGCACCAGTGTAGAGAGAAATTTATACATCTGTCACCATAGAAGTGCAGCTGTCCCTCTGGTTTTTCAAATGTGCTTATGTTTGCTCATATCCAATGAGACAGAAACACAGCGACATTGTTACAGCCGAACAGCTGGGCAGGAGGGCTACCATGACATTACCCATAAATGATTAAATAGCAGCCTTCCACTTGCCTTACAGCTTTAATTCCATCACCATTCTCAGTGTGTTATGGATGGTTTCTATACTTTGATTTAATAAATTATGAATACTGTTTCTTGTTACTATATATATATATATATATATATATATATATATATATATATATATATATATATATATATATATATATATATATATATATATAGTATATTGAAAATAATAAAATAAATATATATTTATATGTATGTATGTATGTATATATATATATATATACATGTACATATATATATGTACATTTTCAGACAAATAAAGATTTAAGTAGATACCTTACCCACCCTTTACTTATATGCTGGTATGGGCTAGTTGTGTCTTATACTGCTGAACTCAGTGTATTGTATTCACACATGGTTCCCATGTTGAAACCAAGCAATTCATGTGCCTCATGTGTTGAGATGAAGATGTGTTGAGATGAACAATGTGTTTTTGAAAATAGTTTTACTGTCAGCCAAAGGGAGGCTGTTAACCTTGGGAAGAAGAATGACAGAGTTTAACCACTTCACTAGATTCATACTGTAATAAAGCATTTGTCACCCTTCTCACAACATAAAATACACCACCATCACTCCCTACGGTACTTGAAGTGATAACTCACCAAAAGGATGAGTGTAATTTCTGATACTCCTTAACCAGTAGCTCATTCCTTTTTCCATCACATGCATCTTTCACAAATAAATTATACAGCTCAGTAAGCTGTCAGCAAGGCTTTTTAGAACAATTAATCATCTATGGAGGCAGATATGAGAACTCAGAGTGCATTTAATGGATTGGCTCTATACAGTACCAACTAATTGGCTTCTCTCTCATCTTAAACCACCATAAATAAAGCCAAAAGGATGATGTGCATTTATATCTGAACCAATGGCACAACTGCCAAACCACTCAATCTGAAATAATATCTACTTTAAGATAGTGTATCTCTCTCACCACTTCATTTAGAAGTTTTTCTGGTATGGAAGATGAGTTGAAGAGAAAATGAATAGCTCATACAGACAGCATTATGAAGAAGGATATATAAAGTATCACGAGGTGAGAATCATGAGAACAGAGATACAAAGCAGATGAAGAGGAAGAAAAAGGTAATAAGGGAAATATAAAAGCCACGTACATGAGATCAACAGCTATTCGTGCTATTCACTCTGCCTAGATTTATGACGTTTAGCACTGTGTGTAATCGAGTGGAACATAATTAGCATACTTTCCTTCTGCTTCAGTCTTAGGAGTATGCATTTAACTGTACAACTGCTTGGTGAGGTGCAAAAAAGCTGGAAACCTCTTTGATCGCTTGCGCACCAAGATCAAAGTCATGTAATGCAATAATTTGCAATATATACCACTGCCTACAGCCATCTTTCAATTTCTTCTTCTTGACTCATGCAGACTACCTGAATAGGATATGGAGCTAACAACTTATGTCCAAATTGAAGTTGCAGGTGACCTGTTTTATAAACATTTCTTTCTACCCATTTACTATCCATAGATTTATAAAGATTAGCACTATGTGCAAGGGAGTGGTGCATGATTAGTATACTTTTAGCATACTTGCATATTTTTCCCAAGCTTCAATCTTCAGTCTGCATTTAGCTATTCATCTTTTTTGCTTTAAAATTGCAACAGCTAGGGATAATCTCCCCTCGTTGCTTCCTACCCCTGTGGAGCTGTGGGCATTACAGAACTGGGAATATATATATGTATATATATATATACACACACACACAGTGGATATAGAAAAGAATCACCCCCCTTTAAAATAATTGTTGCTTTTCAGCCTGAAATGAAGATGGACACAGTTTTTGTTTTATCCAGCTGTATTTACTCAGTGCAACTTATAACATCCAAGTGAAAGATATAACACCAACATGTCAAAAAAAAATTATTAAATAAAAAACCAGAATCACTGAGTTAGAAAAAGGATCCCCCCCCCTGTAAACTCAATAAGGTGTAGCTAATCACCTTCTCAGTGGCACACAAAGCCATTTGACTTTCAACTGTGATCAGCTGTGGTCATTTTGATTAGCTCAGCATGAAAAGACCTTTCCTGGAGCATTTTGTAGTGCAACTGAAGCAAACAATCAACTATGGGTGGCAAGGCACTGTCAAAGTTGTGGACAGGCACAAGTCAGGAGATGGATACAAAAAAAAATTCAAAGGCTTTATCAATGCCTAGAAGCACAGTGAAGTCTATTATTAAGAAGTGGAAGGTATTTGGTACAACACAGACCCTCCCTGGATCAGGACGTCACTCCAAACTGGATGAAAGAGCCAGGAGGAAACTGGTCAGAGAGGCTACCAAGAGGCCTACAGCAACTCTGAAGCAGTTGCAGGAATTTATGACAAAGAGTGGTCATTGTGTGCATGTGACAATGATATCACAAATTCTCCACAAATGTGGCTTATATGGGAGGGTTGCAAGACATTTACATTTACGGCATTTGGCAGACGCCCTTATCCAGAGCGACTTACATTTATTTCATTTATACATCTGAGCAGTTGAGGGTTAAGGGCCTTGCTCAAGGGCCCAACAGTGGCAGCTACTGGGATTTGAACTCACGACCTTCCAGTAGCCCAATGTCTTAACCACTGAGCTACCACTGCAAGAAAAAAGCCACCCACGACTGAGCTTTGCCAAAACACACCTTGAAGATTCTGAGGCCACATGGAAAAAGGTGTTATGGTCAGATGAATTATTTGGCCTCAACACCAAACGATATGTCTGGCGGAAATCCAATACAGCTCACCATCCAAATAACACCATTCCTACAGTAAAGCATGGAGGTGGTAATATCCTGTTATAGGGATGTTTCTCTGCAGCAGGGACTGGAGCACTTGTCAGGATAGAAGGAAAATGGATGGGGCAAAATACCGTCAAATTCTTGAGGAAAATCTGCTGCCCTGTGCCAGAAGGTTGTCAATGGGAAGAAGATTTACCTTCCAACATGACAATGACCCAAAGCACACAGCAAAACTGACCACACAGTGGTTGAAGGAGAAAAGTGTGAATGTCCTTGCATGGCCTAGTCAGAGCCCAGACTTAAACCCCATTGAAAATCTGTGGAATGACTTGAAGACCACAAACGGTCACCATCAAATTTAACTGAACTTGAGCAGTTCTTCAAAGAAGAGTGGGCAAATATTGCAAAGTCTAGATGTGCAAAGTTAGTAGAGACATATCCCAACACACTAAATGCTGTAATTAAAAAATTAAGGCAAATTAAAGCAAGGGGGTGATACTTTTTCCAACTCAGTGATTCTGTTTTTTCACTGGCCACTTTAAAAGCACCCACAAAAAGCAGGTGTGCTGAGGATGCTGACTTTCTAGCTATCTGACTTTGAAGGTGACACTAACTAATTTGTGCAGGGAGGGAACATTGCTGACCCTTGGCAATTTTTTCTGCAGCCAAGGTGAGAGCATAGCATGTACAGTCCTGGCTAGCTGTCTGTTTATAATTAAGCCTTGAGGGTTTTTTTTAAGTGATACTTATACCTGAATGTATTGCAGCTGAACAGAGGTAAAACAGAAGTAATGAGAAATTATACTTAAGTGTAGACAATGTGTCAAAATCTTACTCAATTAAAAGTGTCTAATCTAATACTCAAATGAAAGGCAAATAAAGTTGATTTACTTACCTAAAACTACTATAATCAACTATGTATGCCATTTTATCTGAAAACATCATTCATCTCTAGATGATTAATATTAGTTAAATATAGCAAATCAGTGAAACTTACCTAAACATGCATTTTAAATTAGATGGAATTCAGGATTTCTAGGGAGGTCTCATTTTATATGAGTGTTTGGGGGGTTTTGGGGTTGGTGGTGGTTATGGTGTCATTTAAAATTAATCAGCGTAGTTATATTTTCCAACTCACTTTGGTCCAAAATTCCAGTTGTTGTTGAGACTCCCTTTTCAACAAACACAAAGACAAAACTTTTTTCCACTGATTTCAATCAAAGTCTTAAAAGCTTGTTCCATTTCTTACAACTTAGTATTGTAGTAGTGCACTATCTATGTCACATATCCAGTGGGCATTCAATTTGATGCTATAACTGTAGGGGCACAGCCTTTTTGGACCTGCCTCATTTTGTAGATTTTGACTGAATACGAGGAGAACTTCAAAGCTTTTGGAATGTAGCTGCTATTTACAAATTCGCACCGCATTTGATGTTTTTAATTAATTACTTAGTCTTTTGTGTGCATAGCCTATTTGTTCCTGGTGATTAAATGTTGATACTTTCAAGTGTGGATTACTTTTGTACCACCAAAAGTAATTACCAGAATTACTTTTGTGAAGACCATGCTTTTTTAAAAATATTTTTAATTTTTTATTGAAATAATGTCCTGCTGAAGAATGGCTCACATTTAAATGTTTATAATACTGACTAAAATTATGAAAAACATACAACCAGTCTATGTTCTCAATCATTGTCTGCTAACTAAACTGTGCATTCAGTATAACCGGGATTCAACTTGTGCATATGCATAGACAGTATGTATATCTTTGCTACCCTGTATGTAGCTCTTTGGATAGATCTAAATGTATTAAATGTAATAAAACACTCAAAAGTATTGGCAGAAATAGTGCAGCCTTTTAAATTTCTTGGCTTATTATGTGGTTGGATTTAATGGATTTTATGTGGTTGGATTTAATCCATGATTCTGTCTTATGATAGGTGGAAAAAGGTACTGCACTAAAAGCAAAATGTACTAAGTTGGAAGAAGAAGAAGAAGAAGAAGAAGAAGGAAAACCATGCATAGAACTAAAATGAAAATCATTTACCTTCATCATCATATCTAATATACTCAATGGCTTACACACATGTGCAGAATAAAATCATGGATCTTGTCTTTTCTTGTAGCAGACAAATGTTATGAATGACACCACATGCTGCATGTTCACAACATGATGGAGAGGTGTTTTTTTCCTTGTCAGTTTTATGTCTCTCTCTCCCTCAAGAATGGACTCATCATTAATGACAGGTGCAATAAAGTAGCACAGTGCAGTTCCTGCTCTAGGTCTGAACTGATGAGTCTCAGGCTTTCTCTGAACAACTGAAGGTTAGATGTAAACTGTATCTACTGAAAATATACTGGTTAGCTGTTGATTACAACACATTTATAAATGGAATATATGCAGTGTACAGCTCTTTACAGAATAATTTTTGTTGTTCTGGCATCAACAAATATGTATACACACACACATAACTGCAATGCTTTCATGAAGTACCATGTCATTTCCATTTTAGTCATATCTGATGACCAATTCATTGCATTTCAATTTTCACCACATTCTACCCAGTGTGTCAGCCAAAACATCACTCTAGAGGTCAGTGATTAATAAAGACGGTGCCAGACACTGGACACAGTTGCAATAGGCTGTTACAGAGCTGCAGTACAGCAGTGAAATCTGAGATGTTTGGTCAAGCATGCACAGCTTCACATAGGAATTACCTTTTTGTTATGACCCGTAGGGTGAAAGGGATGAGCAGGATGCAATTGCAGGGGAAAGTGTTCAGTTTATTAGGTACGGTAAAAACAAAACAAAACATAAAGGACTTCGCTCAACATAATAATAAACATAAATGTATTTAAACTCATCAGTGATAGTCTAACGCTCGAAAGGTGATCTGGAAATCACGGAACAAATCGCACGGTTACACACATCAACATGGAACTAAGGCAAAACTATAATAATCTAGAAGGTTGATCTGGAAATCACCAGAACAAAGTGCACGGTATCTAAACTATAATAATACTCCGCCCCGAAGCGGAGATGGAGTGGCGTATTTAAGCACAGAGTTGATTAAAACAGAAACAAGATCACATCAGCGACACCTGGAAACGATAATTACACAAAATGAATGAGAAGAATATAACCAATAAGAAATAAGGAGGCGGAGACATGACACAAAACAAAAACAAAAGCACATGGGGAAACACAGGAGGCGGAGACATGACGTGACTATGACAACACCAAGCACATAGCAAAAGTAAACAAAACATGAGTCCATGAATGAATTGCGCTGGAATGCGGAAGCACGCCACTCGTCACACTTTGCAGCGTAACGAGGGCTGGAGAAGAGGAAACCTAACAGAGCCCCCCCCCCCCCTTAAGGCGTGGCTCCCGAAGCGCCGCAAGTTCTATCCACTTTGGTGGACCTGGGCCCCTGGGCAGGATCCTAACCTCTGCCCTCCAAGACCTGAGGCTGGTTATGTCCAGTGTCCCGTAACCCGAGCAGAACGTGTCGGGTTTTCCTTGAGAACTTGGACGAATGCCTGGTCTGGATCTCGGAGCTGCGCGTGACCTGGTGCTGGGCCTGGATCTCGGAGCTGCGCATGACCTGGTGCTTGACCCGGAGCTCAACCTCGAACCAGGATCGGAGTCTGCTCTGGAACCAGGATCGGAGTCTGCTCTGGAACCAGGATCGGAGTCTGTTCTGGAACCAGGATCGGAGTCTGTTCTGGCACCTGGATCAGAGACAGGCTTGGAAACAGACTCAGAGAAAAGCTTGGAAACAGAGTCGGAGAAAGGTTTAGAAACAGGCTTCGAGACAGACTTGGAAACAGACATGAAAGCAGACTTCGAAGCAGACTTAGAAACAGACTTCGAGAAAGACGTGGAAACAGACTTCGAGACTGGACAGAGATCTAGGTTAGACCCAAAACCATAGACAAAATCCAAAACTTGGTTGGAGACAGCATTGGAGAAGGGCTGGAGACAGAGGAAGGGACAGAGCTGGAGACAGTGCTGGAGACAGTGCTGGAGACAGAGGAGGAGACAGGGTTGGAGACAGAGGAGGAGACAGGGCTGGAGACAGAGGAGGAAGCTGGGTTAGAAGCGGAGCTGGGAGGTAAATCAGCCTCTGAACTGAGAAGGAGAGCAAACACCCATCCCAAAATCAAACCTATGTAGCCAGCATAGAAATCAGGAACTGGACTTGGAACTGAACTAGGAACTGGGCTAGGAACATGGTCGGAACCTGGACTTGGACTTGGAACTGGACTAGGAACTGAACTAGGAACTGGGCTAGGAACAGTGTCGGAACCTGGACTAGGACTTGGAACTGGACTAGGAACAGGTTCGGAACCTGGACTAGGACTTGGAACTGGACTAGGAACAGGTTCGGAACCTGGACTTGGACGAGGAACTAGACTGGAACTGGGAACGGGAGCAGGACTGGGAGCAGGACTGGGAGCAGGACTGGGAACCTGACTGGGAACCTGACTCGGAGCAGGATTAGGAGCAGGATTGGGAGCAGGACTGGGAGCAGGACTGAAAACTGGCTCAGAGATTGGCCTTGGAATAGGGCAAAAATCTGGACAAAGACTTGGACATGGACCTGGACATGGACTAGGATTAGGGCAGGAACCTGGACTGGGATTAGAGCAGGAACCTGGACATGGACTGGGATTAGGGCAGGAACCTGGACATGGACTTGGACATGGACTAGGATTAGGACAGGAACCTGGACATGGACTTGGACATGGACTAGCTTGAGAAGAGGTCATCCCATGGACCTCAGACATGGACAGGGCAGGAGTGGAGGTTTCTTCTCGAACCTCTGGTGTAAGCAGGCCAGGAGAGGAGGTTTCCTCTTGAATCTCTGGCTGCTGCTTGGGGCTGGAGGTCACCTTGTTAACCTCCCTGAGCAGCTCCACTGTGGAGACCTTCTGCTGGGCCTCTGGCTGGAGCTCGGGGCTGGAGGTCGCCACGTTAACCTCCTTGAGCAGCTCCGCTGTGGAGACCTTCTGCTGGGCCTCTGGCTGGAGCTCGGGGCTGGAGGTCGCCACGTTAACCTCCTGTGGTAGCTCCATGGAGGCCTTCTGCTGGGCCTCCAACTGGAGCTCGGGGCTGGAGGTCGCCACGTTAACCTCCTGTGGTAGCTCCATGGAGGAGACTTCCTGCTGGGTCTCCGGCTGGAGCTCGGGGCTGTAGGTCGCCATGTTAACCTCCAGGTGCAGCTCCCTTGAGAAGACCTCCTGCTGGGCCTCCTGCTGGAGCTCTGAGGGTGCCCGCCTGTGGAGCCGCTTATGCCCCCACCAGCTGCCCTTAAAACAGCTTTGGGAGCAGAAGTAGCTGCTCCTTACTCCCTGGTTCCTGCAGGTGGGGCACTGCAGCATGGCTGGTCGGGTGCATCCCTCGGTGGTACACTCCTGGTTTTGGGGATGAGAGGTGCAGGCTGCCACATTAGCCCACTTACTCTCATAATATTCCAGAAAAGAGTGGCTAGGTCGGTCGCCCAGACGGGTCCTTCCCCAAAAAGGTCCTGAGGTCGGGTTGGAAGTCTGGGCTTCCGAACACCTGGACCAGTAGATCCACAAAGCCTGAAACTGTCTGGAGCTTCGTGGATCTACTGGCGAGGTGAAGCTCTGCCCATTGGCGAGCAGAGCCGTCCAGACGAGAGAGGACTCAAAAAATAAATCTGCGCCTGCAAAAAAAAAACATTGTGGCCAAGTGGCAAAGCAGTCATAATCATCTGGGGGATAAACGAAAGTCCATTGAGGGAAAAAAAAGGAATTATGTGCAGGCATTTTCAATGTGGCATGGCGTGGCGTGGCATGGCGTGGCGTGGCGTGGCATGGCGTGGCGTGGCGTGGCATGGCGTGGCATGGCGTGGCGTGCCCTCACTTTCCCCGCTGCATCCATTTTTTGGCGGAGTATTCTGTTAGGACCCGTAGGGTGAAAGGGATGAACAGGATGCAATTGCAGGGGAAAGTGTTCAGTTTATTAGGTACGGTAAAAAAAACAAAACATAAAGGACTTTGCTCAACATAATAATAAACATAAATGTATTTAAACTCATCAACGATAGACTAACGCTCGAAAGGTGATCTGGAAATCACGGAACAAATCGCAAGGTTAAACTTTAATACACTAGAATATACTTTCCTAACGCTTGAAGGGTGATCTGGAAATCACGGAACAAATCACACGGTTACACACATCAACATGGAACTAAGGCAAAACTATAATAATCTAGAAGGGTGATCTGGAAATCACCGGAACAAAGTGCACGGTATCTAAACTACAATAATACTCCGCCCCGAAGCGGAGATGGAGTGGCGTATTTAAGCACAGAGTTGATTAAAACAGAAACAAGATCACATCAGCGACACCTGGAAACGATAGTTACACAAAATGAATGAGAAGAATATAACCAATAAGAAATAGGGAGGTGGAGACATGACACAAAACAAAAACAAAAGCACATGGGGAAACACAGGAGGCGGAGACATGACGTGACTATGACAACACCAAGCACATGGCAAAAGTAAACAAAACATGAGTCCATGAATGAATTGCGCTGGAATGCAGAAGCACGCCACTCGTCACACTTTGCAGCGTAACGAGGGCTGGAGAAGAGGAAACCTAACACTTTTGTATGAGTAAAACATTAGTAAAGCAGCTACTTTTGTGCACAGACATGCTTAGTCACTAGTGGTATATCTGAACTCACTACAAGAAAACAGAGCCTAAAAATAGTTGCAACTTATTAAGCTAGAGAACTCCATATTATTATTATTATGTAAAAGCAGGAGCCATAAAACGGCTTTCCCTTAGTCTATTTGTTATGTCATGCCGGTGCAGGCAGTCAGAGTAGAGGAGAGTAGTCAGGATGCATGCGCTGGGGAGACATCAGATAATGCAGCAAAGTTTATTAATACAAACAGAAAAAAAGCAGTAATCCAAAAGACAGGGAAAATCACTCGAAACTAGGAAGTGGTCTGGGAACCACAAACTCAGAGCTACGGACATAGGAACAAAGACTACGGATCAAAGCGCTACGGAATTTAAACTATTACAAAGCTACGCTAAACTAATACACCACACTGAAGCGGACACAAACAGGGCTTTAAGTAGCGGAGTTCATTATCTCTAAACAAGATTAGCTCCGCGACACCTGGAAATGATAATCACATAAAATGAACAAGAACCAATGAGAGAAAAAGGAGGCGGGGACAGAGACATGACGTGAAAACAATAACACATGCACATGGCCAAGGTAAACAAAATGAGAGTCTTTCTGACAGGAGGCGGAATGCACTCCGTGGAATACGGAAGTAGGCTAAGTCTCATTTTGCAGCTTAGCGAGAGCGGGAGAAAGAGAGAACCTAACACTATTAAATTTCAGCTCAGCACAGATGTGTACTACATTAATACCCCCCCCCCCCGCCCCCTTCCTTCTGCACTTTTCTTTCTTCTTCTCTCGACTGCAAAAGTAGTTACCAAGCAGTAGTTACCAGGCAGGGATAAAGACTTTTGAGCTTCCAAGCCAATTCTACAGACTTTTATGTTGGAACAAGAGCAATGAAGTCATTGATTTTTTTCTCAGCTTTTTGGAGCTTGCGTTGAAGCTTGACTTGGTGCTTAGCTTGAAGCTTGGCCTGGAACCAGGATCGGAGTCAGCTTTGGCACCTGGATCGGAGACAGCTTTGGCACCTGGATCGGAGACAGCTTTGGCACCTGGATTGGAGACAGCTTTGGCACCTGGATCAGAGACAGACTTGGCACCTGGATCGGACACAGACTTGGCACCTGGATCGGACACAGACTTGGAAACAGACTTCGAGACAGACTTGGAAACAGACTTCGAGACAGACTTGGAAACAGACTTCGAGACAGACTTGGAAGCATACCTCGAGACAGACCTCGAGACAGACCTCGAGACTGGACAGAGAACTAGATTAGACCCAGAACCATAAACAAAATCAAAAACTTGGTTGGAAATAGAGCTGAAAACTAAATTAGAGACAGGGCTGGAGACAGGGCTGGAAACAGAGCTGGAAATTAAATTGGAGACAGATTCTGAAACTGGACTGGAAGCTGAGCTAGGAAGGTAACTAGAGACAGAGGAAGAGACAGAGGAGGAGACAGAGGAGTGAGCTGGGTTGGAAATGGAGCTGGGAACGGAGCTGGAAACGGAGCTGGGAATTAAATCAGCATCCGAACTGAGAATGAGAGCAAAAACATAACCAGAAATTAAACCAATATAGCTAGGAACTGGACTAGGAACTGGACTAGGAACTGGACTAGGAATAGGGTCAGAACCTGGACATAGACTTGGACATGGACTAGGACTTGGAAAGGAGGTCATCCTGTGGACCTCAGACATGGACTGGGCTTGAAAAGAGGTCATCCCATGGACCTCTGAAATGAGCAGGATAGGAGTGGAGGTTTCTTCTTGAACTTCTGGCGGGAGCAGGACTGGAGTGGAGCACCCCACTTGGGTCTCTGACAGGAACTGGACAGGGATGGAGCACCCCTCTTGGGTCTCCGACGGGAACTGGACAGGAACGGAGCACCCCTCTTGGGTGTCCGACAGGGACTGGACAGGAGTGGAGGTCTCCTCGTGAACCTCCCAGAGCAGCTCCGCTGGGAAAACCCCCCGCTGGGTTTTCGGCTGAAGCTCGAGGCTGGAGGTTGCCATGTTAACCTCCAGATGCAGCTCCGCTGAAGAGACCTCCTGCTGGGCCTTTGGCTGGAGCTCGGGGCTGGAGGTCGCCATGTTAACCTCCAGATGCAGCTCCGTTGTGGAGACCACCTGCTGGGCCTCCGGCTGGAGCTCGGGGCTGGAGGTCGCCACGTTAACCTCCAGGTGGCACTCCTGGGTCCGGGGCTGAAAGGTGCAGGCTGCCCTGTTAGCCCGCTCCCCCTCATAGTAATCCAGGAACGACTGGCCCTGGTCCCCGGGCAGGTGTACCAAGTTCAGTAGGGTATTGACGTCAAACTCAGATTCTGGGCTCCCATAATCCCGTGATAGGCGCTGCACGAACCCTGGAACTGTTATCAGTTCGATATAACCGCTGGCGAGGAGGGTCTCCGCCCACCAGTGGGCTGAGCCGACCAATCAGGAAAGGAGGAACCACGCCCATTGTTCCTCACTGGGTTTTGGACCCTCTAAGCCAACAAAAAATACTTGAGCATGTAAAAAAAAATACCTTGGGTGCCACGAGACGCCGTCGTAGGCGGTAGGAGGTGGAACGCAGGCCTGAAAAGAAATAGAGTCCAAGGGGGGAACAGAAGGTTGGGCGCGGTTATTCCGGAGTTTCCCCGCTGCATCCATGTTTAGGCGGTGTATTCTGTTATGTCATGCCGGTGCGGGCAGTCAGAGTAGAGGAGAGTAGTCAGGATGCATGCGCTGGGGAGACGTCAGATAATGCAGCAAAGTTTATTAATACAAACAGAAAAAAGCAGTAATCCAAAAGACAGGGAAAATCACTCGAAACTAGGAAGTGGTCTGGGAACCACAAACTCGGAGCTACGGACATAGGAACAAAGACTACGGATCAAAGCGCTACGGAATTTAAACTATTACAACGCTACGCTAAACTAATACACCGCGCTGAAGCGGACACAAACAGGGCTTTAAGTAGCGGAGTTCATTATCTCTAAACAAGATTAGATTCGCGACACCTGGAAATGATAATCACATAAAATGAACAAGAACCAATGAGAGAAAAAGGAGGCGGGAACAGAGACATGATGTGAACACAATAACACATGCACATGGCCAAGGTAAACAAAACGAGAGTCTTTCTGACAGGAGGCGGAATGCACTCCGTGGAATGCGGAAGTAGGCTAAGTCTCATTTTGCAGCGTAGCGAGAGCGGGAGAAAGAGAGAACCTAACACTATTAAATTTCAGCTCAGCACAGATGTGTACTACATTAATACCCCCCCCCCCCCCGCCCGCCCCCTTCCTTCTGCACTTTTCTTTCTTCTTCTCTCGACTGCAAAAGTAGTTACCAAGCAGTAGTTACCAGGCAGGGATAAAGACTTTTGAGCTTCCAAGCCAATTCTACAGACTTTTATGTTGGAACAAGAGCAATGAAGTCATTGATTTTTTTCTCAGCCCCTGAAGAGTTTGGTCTTATAGGCTGAATTTGGGTAAGTTTGTTAAACTTTTGTTCTTGTTAGCTCTGAGTTTTTTTGTTTTGTTTTCTGAGTTACATGAAAGAAGAAGAAGAAGAAGACGAAGAAGAAGAAGAAGAAGAAGAAGAAGAAGAAGAATGAAGCATTATTGAAAATGATATATCTTTATATTTCAGATTTTGTCTTTCAGGTATAATGGAACAAAAATGTTTATTCCTAAATAATGTTATGGTTATCTGTGTATTCTCCATGGCACGTCTGCTCTTACTGTCATGAAGCACTTGTGAATAGTTACAAATATAAGAAACAGACCCGATTCCTTATGTAAAATGCAATAATAGCTATAAGGTGTGTATACAGCTTAAGACAGTACATTACTTTGGCAGGTTTGTGCAATAGTTTACTCAGAAGAATATGAGCCAGAAAAAGAAAATAAGAACTGCTGTTTTTGTTATGCATTAAGTGAAAAAATGACAGAACAAAGGTTAAAAAAAATAAATAAATAAATAAAATAAAAATAATAACTATACTGTTGACTATGACTATAAAGTTTGCATCTGAATGAAAAACATACTCTAAATGAGTCTCTATTTTCAGTTAGGAAGGAATTTTAGGTAGGTAAAACTAATATGTGAATGTACCCCGAAACAAGACAATAAGCCATGGCAGCTATAAAGACAAAGGATGAAACACATGTTATTAGAGAATATTTGCATCACATTCAAAAAAGGAAACAAACATTTTTTAACCATTTATTTCTTAACACATTATTTGGCCATTTTGTTATATGTGGTTTTATAGTTGTTTTCTTCATTTTGTTCATGGTGTATGACATCTTTTGCACCCAATTGTATCTTTGGCATTCGGTATGGAACATGCTGATTAGTTTTCCCTTCATCATTCCAGGAAAGATGTTGTGGCACAGTTTTCTATGAATACTTGAGGTTAATAGTGCCCTTCTATTTGTATGGATTCATACTGCATTTATGTTTTATTAACAACTTTATTAAACGCTTTGGCATTTATTTCCTTAAATAGCACAATGCACTGGCAGAATAAACAGAACCTTAGGAAATGTAAAGGTCAGAAGCAGTCTTTTGTGCCCCCAATTAAATACCTTATTTTCTTTTCTATTGTACAAGACATTTGAAGCTTCCAGAAGAGCTATGATGTAGCAGAAACTGAACAGCAAGTTACATCCAGACATTTTAGCCATTGTCTGTTTCACAATGGGCTAACATTAACAGTCTTCACGTGACACACACATATGTGGGTTTGGAACATGTCCATATGTCCACCAGTCCATATTTGCATTGATGTTTAACATATTGGCTAAGTTAAATGTTAAACACAGGAACTGCACTGTTTTTTTTTTTGTTTTTTTTTTACATCTTAGCACATTTAGACTAATCTGGTGCTGTTCAAAATGCATTCTCACTATTTCATTTTAATGATCTTCATTTCAAACTATGCAGTGTTTATTTATTTGTTTGTTTGTTTGTTTGTTTGTTTATTTATTTATTTTTAACGAAACAGTTCATTATTTATCTGTGACATCCTTACAGTCAGAAAATAGGTTCATTACAGATCAAGTCAGTCTGCTGTGTAAATGGTATGATCTGCCTTCTAAAGAGTACACACCAATCAGCATGAACAACCGTTTACTTTAGTGGCTATAGGAGTCTATAGGGTTTTGCATGGTGGATGTTCAAAAGCTTAACTTTACTATCACTTCCTCTGCACCGTCAACTCATCTGACGTCACTTTTCTTAATAATTAGAAACAGAGCAGGAAACACAGCTTGCGTAGCTTTTTATATGTGCAAGTGTAGAATCCTGGTTTATAGCTTTAAATACTTTCTTATAACATGTAAATTATCTAGTGTTCAAAGTGGATTCCACTGTAATCTAAATATGTTATGCTATTATAATGAGCAAGACTCACAACTTATTTTTTTTACAGCATAAGCCTAAACCATCCAACACTGGCATGAAAGCAAGCTGCTGACTGTGACTTTCCCTCACTCACAGACAGCTATCACATTTCAGACAAGTCACCAAATGTTGATGAGTGGTGAGGCATTGAAGAGTAGACAGGTCATTCATGGAGGAGAGTGTAAAGAGGGGAGATATAGAAAATGAAGTGATTAAGATGAAAAGTTGATGAAGTGTTTCCTCCTAAAATCCTAATTGAGTAGCGTTGTTGTTTCACATGACCTTACACTACACCAAACCATTATTGGTGGTACTTGCTATAAATAATCAAATAAATAAATAAATAAATAATTAAATAATTAAAAAAAAAAATATATATATATATATATATATATATATATATATATATATATATATTTAATCAAGTGAAGTAATTTATCACTGTTGACACAGGAAGTTATATCTATCTTATCTACAAATATAAATCTTGAGCATACTGATGTGAAAGATCATCCTTGTTGTGTGAATGGCTTAATGTCACTACAGAAAAGTCTGAGGCAAAAACATGGATCAGGGCTTTGTGGACAGGATTCACAGAACCATTAAACTGTTATCTTTAAATCCTCGGGGTTATTTATTTATTTATTGTGCCCCTAACTCACCTTGTAAAACCAAAGAAATGTAATCCAAGGAAAGATAATCTTTGTAAACCAAGGAAAGATAAACTTTTTGTTGAAGGATTAACCTGCACAGTGTTCCTGAAGCTGTGTTCATGCAGAAATTCACACCGCATGTTCCAAAACACCTTTTATATATATATAAGGTACAATGAATATATATATATATATATATATATATATATATATATATATATATATATATACTGTGTATATATACTGTATATATCGTGGTGGTAGCTCAATGTTTAAGACATTATTAAAAGGTTTGATTGTGAGTTCAAATCCCAGCACCACCAAGCTGCCACTGCTGGGCTCTTAACCCTCAACTGCTCAATGAGATAAATGTAATTTGCTCTGGATAAGGGTGTCTGCCAATTGCCATAAATGTAAATATATACATACAATATACATATACTATGAGCTTCTGATAAGCTTACATAGGAGGTTTGCTTACCTTGTGGTTTCTTCAAGGCCAGATTTAGAAATCTAATGGTCTCTGTCTAACATAATTTATTAACCCACTATATATTTCTTTGCTGAGGTCAGGTCTTGGCAAAAACACCTTAATGTTTTGAAGAATACCCTGGTCATTGTTGACAAGATTGAAAAGCTCTTACATCTCTTAGCTGTTGTGGTCTCATTTATAACTCTTTACAGGTTTGAAAGGTCACCATTCTCTTTCCTAGGCCAGAATGGAGCAGTGCTGGACACTGTGTGTATTGCTGTTCATAGCCACACTGATACTAGGCCACTGCCAGAGTGGTGATGGAGGGGACTGGGGATCAGGCAATATGCCAGACCTTTTGTTCACAACTACCTCGACTCCTATTCCAAAGACAGCCTGTAATGATCCAGCCAACCCTGGGAGCACAGAATGGAGCAAGCTGCTTTTACAAGTCATTCCAGACAGCAAAGCTGATGGCTGCTCTGTCAATTTCCACACAAGCCAGGCTATGTCCAGACAATTACAAGTGGCTAAGGAGGAGATGGCTTATCTGAAAGCCCTCCGGCATGGGAATCAGGCAGTGATGGAGAATCTGATACAGTTTGTTGGAGCAGAAATGGGGGATCAGAGCTATCAAGAGATTATTCAAGAAAATATTGCTGGGATCAAGGAGAATCACGCAAGTTGTGTGGGAGTGCTGAAAAAGGCAACTGAGGAGTTGGAGAACCAGCTAGAGGGAGCTGACTTTGCTGGAATTCAGAAGTAAGTAGAACTGGTCTTATAATTATAAATACCATTACTATGTGTACATGATTGTGGTCTTGAAAACTCCTGATAGTTTAACATAAGCAGAAAAGTCTGACCTCAGCATAAAAGAGCAAATAATTCATCCCTAAAGAGTTTGTTACTGATGAAAGGTTTAAAATACCTCCACAGTTGTGGCTGAATGCTTTCTCTTAGAAGGAGAGAACTGAATTCAATTTATAAGATTTCTATCTTTAGAGGCTTTCAGGGAAAAGGAAAGTTAACCCTTTAATGGGCAAGAAAATATAAAACACTAAGGAAAATTAATTCATTGCTGTTTTTTTTTTTTTAACACATTAGGGTTTAATTAACACCATTTTGCAATTTGTTTCAAAATATTATATTATTTCCAATTTTACACTTTGTATCTTCCATGATATGTAAGCTCTATATTTTCTTCTTTATATTTAGATTGGCAATAGTAAAGGAGTTACCGTTTGAAAACCTGTAGAGTGTCTTGTGTGCAGAAAGCCACACCCACCTATTATTACTTCCGTATATGGAATCTATATGTATATTCTATATAAGTCTATATGTATATTAACTTACAGGTATAATTATGATAGCAAAAAAGCCCCAGACCAGCCTGTGCATATTTGCCTTGTCTCTGCTCTCTGGGTTTTCCATCATATGCATTAACAGTTGGAAGGAATGTGGGTTTAGCCCTTTGCAGGCCTCTAAATTTAAAGCTGCTTCAGACCATGTTGGATTCCCTGTCTTCACTTTTTAAACATACTTTTAAAAAAAAAAACCTCTGCTTTGTGTGTCTCCATAAGAATCAGTGAAGAGTCTTTGACCTTTGAAGGGATGCTGCGTGCCACAACAGACATCGCCAACCAACTGGAAACCTCCTCACGGACCCTTCACATGCAGATAACAGAGCAGCTGAGAAAGAGCTTAAAGCTGAAAAGGAAGTAAACTCCACAAAAGGAAGACTTTTGTGTTTGTGGAATGTAACAACCTCAAAAGGCATGAAGACAAAAGACATTGAGGACAATTTAAATGATTTTCAATGGTGTGATAATTAAGTACACAGAAAATCTAATTAATTATACTTTAGGTTAAAAGTTCAACGTTTTGAACAAGTTTTAAATTTGTGAATTAAAATGGTCTATGTAAAAAAGAAAAGTTCTTGGCAGACTAGTGACATCTAGAACAATTGTTTCTGAATTCCAGGCAGCTAGCTAAGTGTTATGGCTTTCTTGGTGCTAGGGTACAGATGGAGAGTGGACAGCTTGGGCCCCTCAGTCAGTGCAGATACATATGTGCTGGGAGGAGAAAAAGAGAAATGACAGTGAGGTCATAGAAAAACAAATGGAGCCTCATCTGGTAGCCAAAGCAGAAAGGGTGCTTGTTATCACCATTGTTTAATTCCCCACTATTAATCATAACAAAACACTGTGTAAAGTATGATTTATGCTGGCCAGCTGTAAATGGACTGTGTGCAGAATTTATGTGTGCATAGTTGGAGGATAAAATGCTTGGATGCCCTGTAGGTTATGCATACTTTATTTAAATGCTTTGGGACATTATTTAGCTCATTTAGATATATTAATACCTACAGAATAAAGTGTTAATTTAACCTCAGTTTTCAGTTGTTG